>WSYH01000216.1:0-162705 GCA_036426205.1 Ascaphus truei | reverse complement strand
TTCGTGTCCCTCTGCGTTATACGCTATACGATCAACCGCCTTCCTCGGCGCATGCGCTGTGACGTCATCAATCTTCGTCAACGCACAGTGAGGCGCGGAGACCGGACAGTGCATGCTGCTTTACGAGATTGAGCTGGTTGCTCTCCGCTTCCATCGGGTGCATTGACGCACCAATTTGGACTCTGGGACTGCTCAAAAGACTGTCTGAATATCGGTTCATCGGTTGCTGCTCTACCCTTGCTGAATGTGCAGGATAAGAAGCGAGACCCTTGATGAAAGAACCCCTTTGCAGTTCCTGGTCGCAGTTAGCGGTAACAGCTACATTGTAGCTTCATGTGCCTATACACTTCTTATCTGATGTACGCAGAACCTTGAAACACTTATTTTATAAACATTGTTTTTATTAATTCATGATGAGCGTTTTGCGCTTTGTTTTATTTTGTTGTTTCTATATAGCGCAGGCCTGCACAACATACGACCCAAGGGCCGCATGCAGCCAACCAGGACTCCCTGTGCGGCCCGTAATGGTCCCCTTCACCCCCCTTCTCTTCCCTTCCTTGGTAGGGAAGGAGCGCACTCAATAAGTTTGAAGCGCTCCCCCTGAGCCTGCACCAGCAGTTGACGTGATGACGCACTGACGCGCTTCCCCCCGGGCCCATTCCAGCAACAGCAGTTGTCGTCCCCCCCCTTCTTACAGTACCTTGTGCTTCACCTTCTTGCTCTGATACCGGTAGCCGCGCAGCTAATACCTCCTGGCTGAGGCCTGCTTCCGCCACCAACATGATCAGGTAGGCATGGGGGGTTGGGGGGTGTTGATGATGAGGGGGACTGCTGAAAGGAACTGGGGGAGATGATGAAGGGTGCTGGGGGAGATGAAGGGTGCTGGGGGAGATGAAGGGTGCTGGGGGAGATGATGGGTGCTGGGGGCGATGATGAGGGGTGCTGGGGAAGATATGTTGTTTTGTGATGTGAGATGCAGGGGGGAGGGTGATGTGAGATGCAGGAGGGAGAGTGATGTGAGTTGCAATGGGTGGTGGGATGTGTGTGATGTGCAGGGGGGTATTTTGTGTGATGTGGCGGGGGAATATTATGTGTGTGTGTGAGGGGGAGAGATGGGGATGTGAGAGAGATAGGGGGAGTCTCACAAAAGCTGCCGACACTGGGGGGGGAGGGGTTCAGGGGAATGGAAACTGTCATCCTGTGCCCCAGGAAAGCTGTCAACAGCCTTGTCTGGTATGATGATGATGATGATGATGATGATGATGATGATGATGAGGGTGCTGTGGGAGATATGATGATGATGAGGGGTGCTGGGGGAGATATATGATGATGAGGGGTGCTGGGAGAGATATATGAGGATGATGATGATGAGAGGTGCTGGGGGAGATATGATGATGATGATGATGATTTTACTCGTGCGGACCGAATCTGTTTTCCTTGGAGCAATTCGGCCCTTCTCATTTTACAAGTTGTGCAGGCCTGATATAGAGCAACTAAATACATGTACCTCCATTAGCGTTTTAAGAGTGGGAACTAATGGAAGAACCATATTCATGTCTGTCTGATATAAAATACAGTGCAACATTGTCAAAATGTGTATGAGCGGTCTTTGTGCTTGGGGACACAAATAAATGACAGTTATACTACAAAAGTTCCTTACGCCCATTTTTATACATCCTGGCTACAGTTCCTCATCGCTCAGTCACCTGAATCCACCACCCTGAGCCAAAGTAATCCATGTTGAGTAGTCAAACTTTACACAATGATGTAAACTACCTAGGAGCCAGGCAAGGAGGGTTTCACTTTGTTAAAGAGGTTTGTTTTAAGAATGGTCCGAGATGTTTCCTTACCCTCTGCCACTTCATCAGAGGTCCACAAATGCATTTGAGTTTTTTGGAGATTATTGCTCCCAAGCTAGGATCAGTTTGGTCTGACCCAATTGTCAGATATTTTACCCCACTCAACATGAGACACTCTCTGGATTGTTGAATTCCACCTGACGCTTATATCATCCTTGAGTGTCCCTGCTTTCTACTCGAGTTGCACGGCTGCCAGGTTTCCTCTGACTGCATCCGAGACAGCATGCAGTAAGCTTCGGAGATCCTTGAGAGAGACGTGTCTTGCTTTGAAGCTACAGTATATTGTGCCATGATACATCCTGCAGAGAGATTCAGCTGCCCCTAAGAAACTCTAACCCTGTGATCCCATATATGATAAGCTTGTTTTTAATTCCCTTTTTGTACATGCAATACTTACCCCTTCTTACAAATCATTTGAATGTACAATACTTATTTCACTATGAGAGTTGTTTGTTAAAATATGTAATATCTTGATTTGAGTTCCACCCAACTGTACAAATGTTTTCAGAAATGTCATAAACTTCTAAAATTATTTTAAGATATAGCTGGCTTTTTATGAAGTGCAAAATGTGGGTAACCGGTGCATCAAAACATATGAGTCCCAATAATTTTGTAATAATTCTTCCGTAGGGAACACTCCAATATGATGGTGAGCAATGAAAACATACCCTAATAGGGCAAGGGACTAGTACCTAGTGCTGGCCAGCGCAATGAACAGTACAGAGATTGTCCCAACCATAGTAACTAGGCATAGTATGTAAGAAAACACTCACTTTTAGTTCCAGAGGAGCAGTCCCATCAGGTTTACTAAACGGCGTGCAATCCACCAAGCACGGAAAGTAGACCAGGTGAAAAAGGCAGTGCATTGCCTGCAATAAATGGAGCAGGCTAATGGTAGCAAAAAATAACTTTTAATAAAGGGCGTACGGCCGAAATGCGTAGCTGAGCGTTTTCTGCATGATGTTTTGATCCTTTTATTTATTAAAATGTTTTTTTGCTACCATTAGCCTCCTCCATTTATTGCAGGCAGTGCACTGCCTTTTTTCCCCTGTTCAGCTTTTTATGAAGGTCTGTGGACTTTAAATCTGGGGCAAAAATATAGTGACAGGCATCAAAAGAACACATTTTCATATAAAGAGAAAACATTTAAAAAAAAATTCTTTGCTAAATCTGGTGCCGTTTTTACACACCAGTTTTGCAGCACGAAGACCTTGGTAAATAGTACACATGGGCACTAAAGATAGCATTTATTTAAACTGCAATAGCTGTTATGCAGACTATGGAGTGTTATTTATGAATGTTTGGACTCAAATGCTGGTGCACAAAGAAATAGTACCTGATTTATAAATCCTAATTAAATTGAACAAATTATTTTGTAACCCAGTTTTGGAGTCGGGAGACTTTTGTGAAATAACCCCTCTCTCTTTTTGTAATTCTAAACAAAATTAGCTATTGAAAAGGAAAATCAACAAAAGCACAGGTGTTGCATGCATACGTGTAATATAATTTAATGAAAAAAATATGAATTGGTGGTATTAAATTCAAAAGAATATATAAACATTGTCACAGTTTTTAATCCTAGTGAAAGAGAATTTTTATTGTTTAATACATGTTAAATATAGAAAATACTCAAATTATTTCAACAGTATAGACGGCTAAGCATCAAGAGATATGGTGCTTTTGTAAGCACACAAAATTCAATTAATGCGAGGCTTTAATGTCTCTATTATTGTGAACAAGTACTTAACACTGTGTGTTAAAAAGAACACGTAGCATTTAGCATAATAAAGAACAAAATTATGTGTGATTCAAAGAACAGCATGGCGTAAAAACGCTTCAGGAATCAAGAGTCTACTTTACTGAAGTTTAAAGTAGGATTTCTATGATAAAAAAAATATTATTTCAACTAATCCTTTTGGAGAACGCAACCAAATTCCTATTTTAAATTAGGAGCCCAATTTATATGTTGCTTCTGTTTTTCAGTTGAGAATTGCTTTACTGTAGTTTCGTTTAGGATTTATCTTCCATGGTTTCCAATTATTTGTGGGATAATATTTGTGAGGGACAGTTGTGCATAAAGCTGCTCCTCTTAGTTTATCCTTAATTGTAAATAAATAAATAAAGTTTACACAATTACATTGATGGCATGAAGTTATTGCACATAGACGATTTTTTTTAGCATTACAGACAAAAAGTATAAAGAAATTAAATGATTTTTTTTTATACAAGTAAGTAACCTTTGGTTTAATTCCATTGTAAGCATTACATATTTTGGTAGGATTTGCACATAATCTAATAATAAAATTGCAGTTATAACTTTTGTTCAACCAACACAAGATTTCCACATAATTGTTGTGCATGAGCTTTCAAGACGCAAACATAATAATTAAAACACAATACATTATAAGACCAGAAGTCCCTGGTGAAAATCAGTCGTTCCAGGGGTTAGATAACCAGTCTTAATTATACAGGTTGTGTGGACTCTTAGCAGTGAGGTGAATAAGGTGGTTACTGGACCCTAATATTAAGCTTCTACAAATCACAGACAAAACCATTTAAGTCACCACTTGGTAAATGTGCTAGAATAAACGTACTCATTATTATCTATGTTACATCCTATCATCAGTCTTATGTTACATACTGTAACGTTTATGCAGTGACACATTTCTAGGGCTTCTGTCCACATTTTAACCTTTAACAGCCAGGGCCGAGTGGGATTTATTGTTTGATATCCTCCCTGCTCTAAGATGAGTGACATTTGCTCATGTGCATGGTGAGTCCTGGGGAGCTAAAGAATGCCGTGGGACAAAGTTCACAGGGAAAGATCTGCTGCCCTCCTTCGGCAACCATAGCTTTCTCCTGTCCTAGAGGGATCAGAAGCTCTTCCCTTACCGCATGCCATAGCCTGTGCTTGTCTCTGATGTCCACTGAAGGGAAATTAACTCCACACAGAGTACAAGGGAAGGTGAGTGGCCCCCTCTCAAGTGGGCTGTATGGCTGATGTGTGAGCAAGTGTTTGCGTAGGTAAGCCTGTCTGCGGAACGTCTTGTGGCAATATGGGCAAGCAAATGTCTCCTCCCCATCTTCAGATGTTGGGTGAGATACCGGAGTCTCAGTGTCTACTCTGCTCTGCCAGGAGCTGTTGCCCGGACGCAGGTGCTGATCTGTGAGTGTCAGCTGAGAGCTGTCCGTAGACTGCTGGTGCTGAACTCGTGTATTCTGAGGCTCTATGAGACTCAGCGTGGCAATGCGACCGCTGCTGTTCTCTTTGCCTTCCAGAGGGACCTGTAGCTTCTTCCCTCCTTGTCCATCATTCCCCAGTGTCCTGGGCTTGTGCCATCTCCTGTGAGAAGCCAAATTAGCAGGGCAGCTGAAGATCTTATCACACTCAGGGCAACGGTATTCCACCCGCACAATTCTGGAGCACTTGTGCTGAGCTAGAGCAAAAGGGTCCGGGTATTGCTCCTTGCAAAGCTGGCAGATGAATTCACCAAGAGGGGGACGCTTGAGAAGGGGGCTCCGAACTTTGCGGTCTGGCTCCTCTGCCTTAATCTTTAGCCCCAGCACTGGAGAAGTGGTGACTTCATCTGCAAAGTTTAGCTTTCTTGTGGCTTTGTTTTTCTTAGAGGGGAATTTATTGGATTTCGTTGTCTCCCGAGGATATATGTTGGTATGAAGCTTAGCTTCAGGTGTTAGAAAGGGGTTATGCTGAATGAGAAGCTTCTCCATGGAAGCAAAAGAAGCTGCAACAGGGAATGACTCTGCTAAAGCTGGAGAGCTCAGGTACCTTTTGAAGAAAGTTTTCTTCATCTCCAAGCCCACTGGTGTCACTGGGATGTAGGGGACTTGGTTCCAATGTCCAATATGCCCCAGCGTTGTGGTGACTCTTATTGGGGATACATCGTTGGGTAGTTGAGATCCCCCTTCATAAATGTGTGGTATCTGCTGAGGTTGGTCCCTTTCAGAAGTGCCTGTCACAAGCTCAGAGATATGAGGTAAGGCAGGACTATAAGGGGCCAGGACCTCCACAACGGATGGGAAGGGCAGAGACTGGGGAGGTCCAGTCTCATCACACGGGATCCGGTACGACCCGCAGTTTTTCCTGTTTCTCTTTACTAGGAATCCCCTTGGCATCTTGCAGTTTGCCCAAAGGGTTTGAGAAACGCAGCCAGCAGAGGTATGAGGGTTTGAAAGCTCAAGCCAGGAACAGAAGGATAAATAGAGTGAGGACCGGGAAGCAGGGGGTTAGTCAGAGAGGGGTCTTCCTCATATAGTACATTGCATTTATACCAAGGCGCACGAAGGATGCCATGCAGTCAGCTATAGGCAATTAACCCGCTACCAATCAGGAGTTGCAGCACAGCTGGTGGGAGTGTCTCGCCGGAGACAGTAAGTGAAAAGATAAGGGGGGGTGGGGGGGGAGACAAAGGGGTAATAAATACAGGTTAATTGTTACATTCATTGGGGATTATTTGAATGCTATATTTCGTGGTTTGACATTGTACTCGCTTTGCATTTTTTTTAACCCCTCTTCCTCTGTAAATGTTTGTTTTTTCATCTGTGACAGGTTGTAAATGCAACAGAAGGCAGTAAGAGCTGGGTTACTATAGGTAAATCCCCTTCTTATATCCAAGTATGAGGAGGTGCAGCTGATGGTAACACAGCTCCAGCAGTAACGCGAAGAGGTCTCATTTATGGTTGAATATGTTCAGGTTTTCATTTTATTGTTAATATTAAGGTCTATATACAACCATGTGAGTGATAGGATGAGAAACGCCCAATTTATCATGGACACAAATTTACCATTTAATTGTGGGATACAGTATATGTTGAACTTCCTAAATGAGTAACATTTGTTGTCTGTTGCGGGCTCAGAAGTATCTTTCTTAGCACGTTGAATGCATTGTAGTGACTTCTTCATTAACCCTTTTCACATGGCCTTCAAACAAGGATCTGTGATTTTCTACCATTGAGTTCTCACAAGGTTGATAACAAATAATTTTAGATGTTGAGATAACCTCATCAATACAATCCCCTTTTCATTGGTGACATACACAAACCCAGCTCATGCAGTCACTAAGGCTATATAACTATATAACTGTGCAGTGAAAGAGGTTCTAGCATTTCTGGCAGACATTAACCAACCATTTTCTGCAATTTATTTAGGTGATAGTACATTTTGTACCAGCTGATAAAATGAAATATGTGAATAGGATTTGAACAGGGGTTTATTGTGTGTGATGCTGGGAGTTATTTGAGCATTTAACAGATACAATTGTTTTTTAAAAAAAACTGAGTGTATAGTCGGCTACATTTGGTCCTTTTCAGAAAATAGGAGGAAGAGAGTCTGACCACTTCTGAAACTCATTCAGAGTTACATCAAGGAATCAATCCAGTAATCATTTTTGTAAACAGGCACCATGTTTTCAGGACAGTGTAGTCCATTGCTGTTAATTATATTCTTCGATTATATACACACACTTGGGGTTTTCTTAAAGGAGCAATCAAAGAAATATCATACATGTGCTTTAAAAAAAAATCATTTCTATAGTATTAGATAATACTGCATTTTTTAAAATTAAACTCGTAATGCCATTTTTAATTAGTTTTAATATAATCAGCATCCTTTGATTTCTATAGCAGGGTTTAGCCCACCTCCCAAGCAGTGCGAGATATTTGTAACACTTTCCTGTTTGTGATCATTTGTTGCCAATGTTCCCAGCAGTTTGAGCTGTAAACTGTAACAATAAGCAATGTTACCTTGGTAATATCAGGACACATTGTAGCTGAGTTTCACTGATGGAAGGATTGATTGAAACTGAAAGCTGGTCAGTACACGAATCCAGATAAGTAGGATCTTTGCTGATCCATCACAGGAGAATGAATTGATCAGCAGCTTAGGTAATCCGTTTTCTGTAAAGGTAATCAAAGGCTGCATATATTAAAACAAAAAATATATACTTGGATCGCCTATTTAAAGGGAAAACACAGAAGTTTAAAAATAAAAAGCATAACATTAGATACGATAGAGTGACCCATACTGCTTTTGTTAGGGTCTAAATAGGAAATCACTGTTAACCCCTTTATACCAGAGAGGACAGCAAGACAATGGAAAGCAATACATTGCTGGCTCCTCTAGCAGTGAAGGGGTTAAGTGATTAAATAATAATACAGAGATTCCAAAACTGACAGGCCCATTCTAAAGCATTTCTTACAGAATTGACAATAATGAATAACAACTGAAGAGTATCATAAAACTATAAGTAACCAACATGAAATGTGCAATGAAAAGCAACTAGTACTGTATGCATCAAAACATATTTCAACAAGTTAACAGCATGAAAGGAATGCCCTTGAAAGCTGCTGGATGCAGCATAACGTGGTTGGACATTTTACATTGGCGAAGAGTAGCTGGAGCTACAAATGAAACTGATTAGGAGTAACAGGTACCACAGGACATTTGGGAGTGCCCGTTTTCATTGGATTAACGGGCTGGGAGTAATACAGTAGGAGTGGGTGGAGTTTCCTTGTACTAGGAGCTACAGGGCACTGCTACTGCTTTTGTATTTACAATTGCAGAGTACCATGGTGAAAATAGAGTGCAAAAAAAGTGCTAATGCTAATTGTATGTGCTAAAGAATTAATTCAATATGTATATGATCATATGAGAATTGTCATGTGAATAGTGAAAAAAATACAAGTGTACATAAAGTGCAATGATCTGAAGATATTATAAAAACAAGGCTGCATAGGAAAGTCCTCTGATTGATCTAAGTCAGATAATAAACAAATATGAAACAAATTACTGTCCGGCACCTCTATGGGACATCTGCATAGTTCAATGGTGTAATCTAAAAAAATGGATGAAACCATAAACAATAGTCCTATCTGATGTATCAGGGATGAGCTTCAGGTGACAATGGACTGAGTCTCAGGACATGTGAAAAAAGAATATAAAAATATAATATAAAATGAAACATAGCTTAATACTGTAACACAAATATATGGTGACTAGGAAGGGAACAATACTAGGGATGACAAACAATTAGAAACAAACACCATGAAATTGGGAAACAGTACTGGGGAAAGATTCACTACTGTACACTATAAAACTAACAAACAATGCAGGACATACAGTATAAAGCAAATAACAATTTATTTATAAAAATGATGTAGTCAACTGGTGCAATGGATACACGAGATGTAGCACTGGCGTTCCTCAAGGATTCAAATTGAAATCCTACTGACAAGATATGAACTAAGTAGGCGCATGTACTAATGATATACATCAGCGGGGCTCAATGAGGTACACGCGATGCTTGCTCTCAGCAAGAGTTTCTTGGCTCCGATGTCAGTGGAGATGATCCACGTGGCTCCTGCTGTGCAGCCAGATGATGGTATTGTTCACCCTGGGCAACAGGCTGAGTGAATGAAATGCCGGTAGCTTGGCTTCCCAGATCGACATCTCTGGTGCGTCCGTGTGTGCGCCTCTGGAGACATGCTGTAGCATAAGAGTCGTGACCAATACCCATGGACTATGCATTTGTCTTTATAGAGGCACTGGACAGTAATTCATTTAATAATTGCAGATTACCACTACATTTTTATTGACAGACTAATGGTTAGCATAATTTTAAAATGTATTTATTTATCAAATATTTTACCAGCAAGTAATACATTGCAAGTTATCTCTCATTTTCAAGTATGTCCTGGGCACAGAGTTATGATGACAAATACAGAGGCGGCACACTTTATCCTCACTTGGCTAGTGCCGCAAGCCGGGAGGTTTCCCGGCTTGCTCGTTTTTTTCCCTCGGCGTGCCGACGGAGCCCTGGGTTGCTCCTAATGTGGGGGATGGCGGTGGGGGGCTCCGGGGGACCCGGCGGACCCGGAGAGGGGAGGGGGAAGCCCCGATCGGAGGACCGATCCTCCGAGGCTCTGGCGCGCGCATGGGACACCTCGGCGCGCGCCCGGTATCTGTCGCGGCCGAGACCGGGTAAATGGTAGAATAAACTCGGCCGCGACAGTACATGGTTACAAATACTTAGTTACATTAAGTGAGAAGGATTATACTTGATATACAAGACATTGCATGCACAGTTAGAGATAACATATATTATAGGCGTATGTAACAGTTACAGACCAGATTAAAATGAGAGACAGCTTTAGTTTTGAAAGAACTTAAACTGGTGGTGGATGAGAGAGTCTCAGGTAGATTGTTCTAGTTGTGAGGTGCACGGTAAGAGGAGGAGCGGCCGGATACTTTGTTGAGCCTTGGGACCATGAACAGTCTTTTGGAGTCTGATCTCAGGTGATAGGTGCTGCACATGGTAGGGGTGAGGAACTTGTTCAGATAGATGGGTAGCTTGCCCAGCAAGTATTTGAAGGCAAGACAGAAAAGATTAACTTTGCGCCTAGACTCAAGTGATGGCCAATCTGATGAGCATTTCGCAGTGATGTGTTTTGTAGTTGCATTTGAGGACAAAACGGCATACTGAATTGTAGAGGGTATCAAGTTTGCTAAGGTGGGTTTGGGGTGCCGTGCCATATACTATGTCCCCATAGTCTATAATTGGCCTTAGCATCTGCTGTGCGATACACTTTCTGACCAGCAGACTTAAGGAGGATTTGTTCCAATAAAGTACACCTAGTTTGACATAGGTTTTGATTGTCAGGGTATCAATGTGCAACCCAAATGTTAAATTTGAGTCAAACCATATACCCAAGTATTTAAAATTAGTAACAGGGGCTAGGGTGGTGTTAGCGTTTGTTCTATCTTGAGCTCATTCATTGGAAGCTTTAAAAATGTAGTCTTCATCCCAAATAACATTGTTACAGTGGTGTCAGTGTTTAAAAACAGTTTGGGGAAATCCAATTTTCAAGTCTCAAAAAGTCATATTAAAGTACGTGTCCAAGGTCGAAGAGGCTAGGGCTGTGTGCATAAAAGATTGTTATCTGCATACATGTGTATTGAAGCTCCCTTACAAGCTGTAGGAAGATCATTGATGAACACTGAGAAGAGTAGGGGCCCCAGAACAGAGCCTTGCAGGATCCCGCAGGTGATATTCAAGGGGTTGGAGTTAGAGCTTGAGATAGACATGTTGGGATCTAACTGATAGGTAGGAATGAAACCAGTTTAAAGCATGCTTCCCTATTCCAGAGCACTGGAGTTTGTTAAGCAAGATAACATGATCAACAGTATCAAAAGCCTTTGCAAAATCTAGGAATATTGCATCAGTGAGTTGTTCCATTCCACACTGGATCTCGTTGCAAATTTTTAGGAGTGTAGTTACCATGGAGAGTTTGGGGCGAAAGCCAGTTTGGAATTGGCTAGGGAAATTTGTCTTGGTATAGTAATCGCTTAACTGGGAGTGAATACATTTCCCCACGACTTTGTATAGTATTGGGAGAAGAGAGATTGGCCTGTAGTTTGAGACAGTGTTTTTGAAGATTGGGACAACTCTCACTGTTTTCCAGGTCTTAGGGATATGGCTTTGTCACGGGAGACCAGGTACTTACACATTTATACCGGGATCATATCGCTGAGCAAAGCCAATAAGTAACAAATTGTGATTTTTTTTTCGTTGAAAAAGGCAAACACACATTGGATTACAATAGGCAGAAAAAAAATACACTTACTGGGGGTTTGGGGTTGTAAAACTAACTTTCCTGATTAAAAAAAGTCTTTAAATAGTCTGTTGGTTGACTGGGTCTTAGCTCGAAAAGTTCTGGAGCTCAAATCGGCATGAGTCTAGAGCATCTCCCGCACTTTCCACTCTAAATGGTACTGAAAGTGTGACTTGGCTACAGGACTTTAAGCAGAAAAGTTTTTGTTTCCTTGTTGTGTCCGCAAGGCTTCTTTGGGTCGGGCCGACCCTTCGTGAAGCTTACACACTTTGGACCTTGTAGTCACAGGTTGGATCGGTGTTCTGGTCTTTTAGGAAACTCCTTAGCAATCTGCTCTTAGGAATCTCTTAGGAATCGGTAATCTGCTCTCTGGTCTGGCTACTAACTTTTTGTATAACTTTTACAAAGTCAGTCCCAAAACCCACAAGCGTGGGAACTTCATCTCTAGCCACTCACACACTTTGCCAGGTTTGTGAAAGCTGGCACCTATGGCTTCAGAAAAAGTGAGAGGGCATGTGCACAAACCGCCATCTTGCCCACTTACTATTCAAAGCCCCCGCAGGCTCAGTGCCTCCAAGTCTAGGAAGGTGACAACTGGCCAGGCTGGTCAGCTATTAGTCCAGTACGCGGGTACTTAACTTAGCCATTTCGCCTGAATAGCTTTAACACCCCTGACAGCTAGTGTTACTTTGATCTACGGACCTGGGATTAGACTCACTGGCACCAAATTCCAGGTGGCCAGGAGACCCCCTCTGTCCCTAGGATGAAAGACCCTGCCTGGTTAAAAGTATAAAGTAAAACATATTTAAAACACTGCAGCTTAATAAAAGATACTTTTATACATTCTGCTGCTAAAATGTGTTACAGCCCTTTGGTGTATGAAATCGAGTGTAAACACTAAACGGTTCCCCTTACACTAGCCTTTATTTCTTACACACAGCAAACAAGACTTTTAAACATTTAAACGTTAATTTTAATGCAATATGGGTTGGTGCAACGCACAGCCAAAGAAGGGGGTGATGGCAGGTCTGGCAAAAAGTTTCTTTATTGTGTGGACATAAAAACAGAAGGCTGCAACCTTCTACGCGTTTCGTGCAGACAAATTGCACTTTATCAAGAAGTGTATCAACATAGAGTACAGCATGTATATATAGGGGTGGGGGGTGGGGGGGGGAGGAGAACAGTCTGCCGATTTGGCGCCAAACTCGCTAATTAGAAACTTCATGCTACTTACACCAATAGTATATAGCTGTGAGGGCATGTGGGAATGGTTAATTACCTGTTGGCACTCGCAGGAGAGCCGCCTTCAAACACCGTGCTCGGTGACACGCACCACACTGCAATGGAGGGCCAAATCTCGCGAGATGCGCCTCAGGCAAGCCACTTTGCAATAGGATTCCATGCTTGAGCACCAAATCACCTCCACTGTAACGTTAATTTTAAAACTCTCACAGCCTTATCTCTGGCTAGAGTAACCCCCAAACCTTTATACTAGGCTTAGGGGGTCTGGGCAAACACTGGGCATCCCCTCATTACACTGGGGACCCCGGCACAGTTTTAAGGAGACCTTACCCCCTGGTGCCCCGTTTTACCCTCTGGTCTGTGCTGAAGCAGGCAGACTAGCGGTGAGCCGCAACAACGCTTTCATGGTAGGGTTTTGACTGGAGCACTGTGCTACAATGTAGCCGGGAATCTAATCTGAATCCCGGGTACATTTTTGGGGACTCCAGTAACTTTGGAACCCTGGTAAATAGGCACAATCTGAAAGAAGTTTCTCCCTGAAAATCACAGCCTGGTCGTCTCCACTTGCTAGCACTCCTGGAAAGGGTAAAACATAAAAAATTGCAAATGTCACATATTTTATTACATGGTACAGTAATGCATGCCCAATACACTGGTCCAAAAGCTTACACTCTTATTATAAAGCCTGGTTACCCTTTCACCACCACCGGCATGCAGACAGAATAGAGTTGGCAAGGGAAGAAAGCGGTTTGGCAATGGCTGGGGCAACAAGTCGTTAGAACTTAGATTGCAGTAAATCAGATACCATTGGCTGCTTAGTTTTAATTTGAGGAGCACTTGTGTAATCTCATGAGATTCTGGGACAAATGGAAAATTGTGGGCAATGTTGGGAGGGGGTGGGGCTATAGGGGTACTCTCAGAATGTGGTTCATGTTTGTAGTTCGGATTGCGTTTCACTGATACTGTAAGTTAGTAGCACACCCCACAAAGTATTCATTGAATGCATTTGCAATGTCAGTGGGATTTGTCAGAGTAATATCTTCCTTAATGATATTACATGGCTGTTGATGGCTAGAAGGCTGGAATATATTGTTGATGACTTTCCAGACGTTAGCTGGGTTTGATGTATTCTGGTGAAGATTGTCAGAGTAATATTGTGCTTTTGCGTGTTTTGTTTGCCTTGTGCACATATCTCGCAGGCATCTGTAGTTATTAAGATCCTTGGTAGTGCCAGTTACTTGGTAGCTTTTCCACAAGGCATCTCTAAGATGGTAGAGCACTATAGGTTCAGTTGTAACCCACGGAAGGTGGGCCCCCTGTACCCTTATTCTGCGTAGTGGAGCATGAGTATCACAGAGTTTTAAGAACTCGGATTGGAAATAGTCGAGTGCAGAATCGGGGTCGGGAATTAAGTCGATTCTGTACGAAGGGCAGCTGGTAAGATCAGCCAGAAACTGTTGTTGGTTAAAGTTTCTAAATGTTCTAGTGAGGAGAATTTTAGGGCTTGATTGGGGTGGTTTGATTTTCCTTACACAGTACACTATTGCATGGTCACTGAAAATATTAGGAAGGGTGCCAGAGGATTGAATTCTGCTGTGATTAGAGGAGAGAATCCAGTCTAGCAAGGAATGGTTGTGCGATTTCAGGTTTGTCCATGTGGGTTGGGAAATTAGTTGCGTTATGTTAAGTGACTTGTGTTGTATCTGGATTTTGTTGTTTTTATGGTCGAGCCAAATGTAGTTGAAATCCCCAAGAACTAGCAGCTCACTCTACTCATTCAGAGAGGAAATTGAGTCAAGAAACTGGGTGATATCAGTCAGGGATTGTAAAGGGGCTTTAGGTGGGCGGTATATGCCAGCAATCAGGATGGGTTTAGAAAAGGGGAGGCAGATTTTGCCAACTAGGATTTCAAAAGTGTGTGGGCTATTTGGAAGCGTAAATTGTAAGGTGTCTGCTATATAAAATAACATCCCTCCTCCTCTCTTTGACCTATCTTTCCTTGAAATGGAGCATCCATGATTGGCGATATTTGAATCAAGAGTTTTAGGGGTTAGTCATGTTTCTGTTAGAATGATGGCTTTGGGTTTATGCATAAGGCACCATGCCCCTAGTTCATCCAGGTTGGGCAACAGGCTCTGGATATTTATATGGGTGACAGATAGACCTTTTTGGAATTTGAAGGGGGTATTGTCAGTTGTATGGGACAGAGTTGAAAAGGGAGGACCTGATTTAAGTTCAATATCACCTGCTAAAGAGAGTGACCGTATAAATAGAAATTTGAGTAGTAGTTTGCAAGGTATAAATTTGTGACGTTTGCCATTAGAGTGAGTGGTGGTCGGTGTGCTGGTTTTCAAGGTTCTCCACCAACATTCGGTAGATAGTGCAAGGCTTTTGAGCAATCCAGGGCGTATGATGATATTGGGTGTGGGCCAGGAGGGAGGAGTTTGTAATGGATAGAGAGTAACATTTCCACGAGGCCACAAGAAAGAACAGAGTTGAGATAACTAGATTAATTATCACAGAGGTAAGTAATGTTGCATGAAGCTGTTGTGAGCCAAGTGAGTGTGTGTAGAGTAAACAGCAGTGGTGTGCCTTTTCCTTGCCAAAATGTTTTGCTGCATTTGCAATGCTAAGGTCTGTTCAGGGTTTGCAGAGGGATTTGGGGGGGGGGGGGATGCTGGATAGGAGAGACGGTTGTGTGCAGTCAAGTGTTAGGAGAGGCTGCAGTAAATATAGTGTACAGGAGGGTTAAAAGTGCATGCTAAAAAGCTTGGGATAATAGTGTGGTCAGATAAAATGTTTGTGGCCTTGTGTAGAAGAGTTTGCAGAAAGATGCAGTCCCCAGTCAACCTCTAGGCTAACTATATAAAGATAACTTTAAGATGACACTTTAAGATGCAGCAAAATGGAAAATGGTACATTATATTTTTAGGAAGCCCATCTCCCTTTCTTCTTTCCACGCATATATTAGGTATAATTCTAAAATATGACCAAATGAACATTTCCTCATAGGTTAATACATTTTAAGCACAGTACAGCTACATTTTTTTAAGCAACTTCGACCAAAGATTAATAGATTTGTCAGAGTTAACCTTGATCTTTGTTTGGGGGCAGCGTGTGATGCCTATCTGCCTTTGTTTAAGTGCAGTGCACATATTTGCATACAGCTGTCCTAAACTTCTTTGGTCCAGGTTCCAGTGGGGCAAAATTTGAAGTGACATCTTCAATTCAATTCTATTCAGTGGTTTTAAGACAATAAAAATGAGTACGGTGAAGCACAGTAATTTCCTCAACAAGTTGTGGCTATTTTAAAGCTTTATAATATACTTGTCATAAGAACAAAAAAAGAGTGAATCCTAAAAATCCTACAGCACTGGAGGGAATAAAATAAGCACAATTGCCAATCAATCAATAATTAGCTCTTGTATAAATAATTTGAATATTTTATTTATTAAAAAAGTGATCATCTTTACAATATGTATAGAAAGGGCTAAAGAGAACTGCTCACCGCTTGACTATATGAACACTGATAACTCAACATCCACTCTAAACTCCTGTGAGTCACAAGAGGGTGCAGCACAGTGAATAAAAATGAATTTGTAAAACAGATAAGGGCAGGGGGTCCGCAGCATTCACGTTAAGGTTCACTCTAGTTGAAAATAAACTTAAAACAACTTTTCATATGACACACACACACACACACACACACACACACACACCCTGAAGCTGGAGGCGCTGACACCGGACCAGATTACATCACAAGCCTGTTCTGATCTCCACACAGAGACAGTAACTAGCCATGTATCTTCCAGAGGGGGGAGGGGTACATGTGTGTGTTACACACACACACACACACACACACACACACACACACACACACACACCTGGTCGCAGTTAGCGGTAACAGCTACATTGTAGCTTCATGTGCCTATACACTTCTTATCTGATGTACGCAGAACCTTGAAACACTAATTTATAAACATTGTTTTTATTAATTCACGATGAGCGTTTTGCACTTTGTTTTGTTTTGTTGTTTTTAGATATTAGGGTCTTGGGCTACCCTATACACAGCAGCAGATGCTCTTCTATTTGGTAACACAAGTCCATTATAATAACTCACTTACCACGAGTTTGTTTGTTTTTTGGTGTGTGATATATCTATTCATTTAGTATCACCTTTACACATGATTATATGAATATTTTCTTTTGCGCACTTGTTTGTTTTTTCTATCTTTGTTCACAGCCCAACACGCCTAGAAGTAGCTGGAGAAAGCATACCTACCCCATCTCACTTACGGGTAGGGGAAACAGGGCTACATAATTATTATAGTGTACCGAGCTTTTGAAACTCCATAAATACACATGAAGAGGAAACCTATAAGGTTTTGAATGCTCTCTACACTATAATTTCATTGATGAAAACCTCTAATGTTGCTGCGTTAAAAAGTTTCACGACCTACAATGAATCTGAATAAGGAGAAAAGCAAACACACTTCTGACTTTATTAAAAATTCTCTCCATGGATCAATAACCTACAGTATAATCTGAATGTCTCCATTATCTGGACTGTGTGCGGTTTTTAGACTGGAACAAGATAGGAAAACGGTGAGAGACGTGGAAGTGTTTTAATGTCCTCTGTGTTAATTGTACCATGTACGGTAACAAGGATGGGTTTGGTCACTTTGTATTCACTATAATCTTTGTATGTTTGATCAATAATCAGTCTTATTAACTACCTATTCATTATCTCTTTAAACATTTGCTTATTGAAAATATAAGGTTTCAAATGTTTTTTTTATACATACTCTTACTAACTTCCCTGTCCAAATAGAAAACACATCTTCAATGTATTTTTGCAAAATAAGCATTTTGTTGCAATAAGTGAAATCTTCTCTCAGTAGACAGCCATGTGTTAATTTTACAACAAAATTAAAACAATATGGTAAGTACTGTATGTACTCAATTAACAATCTTTTCTTTTTTTTTTTTTTAAAGGTCTGTCTTCATAAATAAAAATGCAATGTTTTTATTAACTTGGTTCCATTTTTTGCTGTTTGGCTTGTTCTATGGTAATTGTAAGATAGGAAAACAAGCAAACCCTTGGAACTGATTTAAAGGAAACACAACTTAATATATTCACAAAATAAATAAGAAAAAACTAAATTATTTACATAATTTATGGGAAGATGTTAGGTACAGTCTTTACAAGTGAACCATTGGCAACATGTATTGTATCCATCTGTCAAATGTCTTTTAGAATAAGTATAATGGCTCAACCCCTAGACCAGAGGCTAATAACAGAACTGTAGTCATGCCAATAAGTAGCATATTACGCTCTATAAAATAGTAATTTGGAGAAGTGACCAATATAATAAGAAAGATGCTTCATGAAAAGTATATTTAATGCATTCCATTTTATTCATAAGTTCTGGCCTGACATTTAGCCCTGGTTCAAGGTATTATTGCTAATCATAAAATCATTAGTTTAATGAAATGATAATTAATTCAATGAAAAAGGTCTGTAAAGGTTATAATTTCATTATTAACAATTTCCTGATGTTCACAAGTCCTGGAGTATGGGGCGACTGAATTTCTCTGAACAGGGATAAAAGCTCACACATTTTCTGATATTTGTCATACAGTACAGTATAGAATATGCCACAGCTTTTTCTCTACAATCGGTAAGAAAATAACATGCAATTATTGTCAATTACTTCTCCTTCTGAGAAATTGAAGTTAGGGTAATTTAAATAAATTATGGAATTATTTTAAATCTAGAATATTAATATACATTTTATACATATACTGTATATTTTATGTAAAATAATTACAAATTGCAAACAAATTACATTACTTCCATTTAATGGGTATTGTTCTAAATGTAAAGGCAAGGCGGGTACTCCAAAATCAAAGAAATGCATCTGTATGATGGAAAAAATATATCTTTCAACGAACTTGGGAAGCAATACTATAGAAAACAAAGAAGCTCCAATGCACATCCAATATGAGAAATTATTTCGTTAGTTTCTATATGTTTTTTTCTGTTTTTTTTTCTGGGGTTTTTTCCCTCTCATTAGTATGGATCATTTACAGTAGTTCAATCAGTTGCCAAAAAACATTTCAAGGTAGACATTATTAGCATGCAAAACACTACCAATTTTATATGGTATCTTTTGTATTTCTACCTCTGCAAAGAGAAAATAGGAAACACGACAATAATATAGCCTGTAACAGAAAAGAGCCCAGGGACCAGCAAAATAAAGGTTAAGCCCAGTTCCTGGCAAATTTTTCTATGTGGTTCATCTGGCCAACAGATTCCTGAGCTACCCTGTTGTTACATTCCCAGTAGCCCATTTCATCCATGTAAACTGTAATTCTTTATTCCTGTTGTAATAATGTATTGATTGTAAAAAAATGGGTTTGAAAGCACAGCCAAAGTCTCTGGACATGCTGGGCTGTGACACCCTTTGCGCAGCCCATGTGTCTGCAGAAATGGCTATTGCTGGAACAGGAGGTGGAGGCATGTGTACTCAGGCCTAGGGAACTGTGACTCAGGGTAGGGCCATTGTTCAGACATCATTCTGAGTCATCTATTTCCAAAGGCTGTGTCTGAAACTGGAACCTGAGGAACCGGTCTAAGCCCCAACTGACTCAGGTCCTTGCGATTAGTTTGAATTTCCTATGGCCCTTATGGGCCTATATACTGTAGCTCACTCTGATTGGCCCACGTAGAATCTGTGCTCTTATTGACTTGCATGTAGCATCCATACTCTGATTGGTTGGCAGACAAAGTTTCAGATGAAGGCCAAGGTCTATGCAAAGGGCTGCTGTTCTCAATTGCAGAGCTCATGCTGATCCTGATGTTGAGGTGATCAAAGCGGTATACTCTGATGCTGTGCTGGAGACACCTGAAAATGAGGCTGAGAGCCTAACCAAGCGGGAAATGTAAAAGTTATTTGTGTTACAGGACTGTGTGTTTCTGGAGAAGTGGAGAGCAGGACTTTTAAGTGGCAGATTTAAAAGTGCTGCACTGGAAATTGCACCAGAGAGGTTTGGGCAGCCCCTATCCCTACAGAGTGTGGAAGCAAACACTGAGTAAGCATACAGTACATTGTGGTGCTCAGCACCTAGCTAGCTAGGATTCCCCCATATTTCCATGTTTTAATGAGTATATCTCTAATTTGTGTATTTGTGTTGTATTTGCCAACTCCGATTGGAATTAAAATAATTTATTTAATTGCCTTGCCCTGTCTGGTGCCTTGATTCCTGGGTTAAGTTATTGTATTCCTTGAAAGACTTCTTTTGTGTGAGCAATGGAATTTCCAGGCTCAGGGTCAGAATACTCATAGATATTCTGGACTGAGTGGGTCTTCAACCTCAAGACCACAGGGCAAAACAATACAGGCACTCCATTCACAGTTAGAGCTCCATTCATCCCGCAGCAGCTATTTTAATCGACAGAAGACTCGACCAGGATGATAGAATCTCAGTGCACCACCTTTACGATGTAGCTAGGCATGCAATGCCATTAGATGGCCACTTTTAAAAGCCTCTTGGGCCACCTCATAAAAGAGCATTTTTCATGGACAAATATTCTTGAGGTAAGGGAATGACTCGTGGATCCTCAATCGACGGCGCTGATCCCCAACAAGCCTATATCCCCACCCACAATGGCCGATGAAACCTTCTGGTAGAGAGATTCAGTGTTCCCGAGCACCTGATCCTGGTCCCCTGGGGTGACCACTACGAGCAGATGGCTGGGCTACTTGTGGGCTGAATTCCCTACTGCCCCCCAGGCAGAGTTTGAACATCCATGGTCGAATAGCTTCACAGTCATGATGTTTACCACTGTATACTCTGTGTCCTTGGTCCAACCAGGACTCCAATGCAAGGCAGCGGTGTCGGTGTCTCTTGATCATTTAGACCCAGCAGGCTACCAGTTTTATTTATCCCGGAGCCATCCTAACTCTGGTCCAGCCTGATATGTTAAGCCCAGAACATATCTTGCCTGGAGCGTGCATACTAGAGAAGCTGATTGATGGAACCCACAAATTCTTGCAGAGGGACCATGTGTACCTCAACATGATGTGGGGGATGTTCCCAGGCATGGAGGTTATCATTCTTCTGGGCAATTACCTAGGTTGAATATCCAGGGGTTTTGCAAACCCCAGCATCCCTAATCAAAACCATGTCCTGCTGTCAGAGGCAAGGGATTGAAGGTGAAAAAACCCCAGAGATTTCGGCAACAGATCCAAGACTCATCACTCCCAGGGCCATGAAGCCTGCAACCCGAGACATACGTAAACTGAGGAGAGGCCACAATGATGACCCAATCTTGCCCCCTTCCCAGCTCCCCCGTGCTCTGCTCAGATCACCCCACTGCAAGGTTTCCCCCTCCGGCATTCGTACCTTGCTATACTGGGCAGCAGTGGGTGCTATGCAGATCCTTCATCCATATGTTGATGGCCATCTAACACTTCAGGAATCCTTACTTCAGATAGGGAGGATCACTCCATGTACTGTTTCGAGAGTCCCAGTTGGACCCCATCTTGAGGCTCAACCCTGGATGTGTTTTGACCCAGATCTCTCAGCTAAGTATCACTTTATTATTCACCATCCTTCCCTTGGGCTCATCTGGTCACCAGACCCATGAGCTAACCTATTCTTACATGCCCGGTAGCCCATTGCATCCATGTAAACTGTGATTCTTTATTCCTCTTGTAATAATGAATGGAGTTTAAAAATGTGTTTTAAACATAGCTAAAGTCTCTAAATATTCAGGGCTGAGAAACACTTTGGGGGCTATGCACTAAGCTCCGAGCTTTCGCGCCGGCCTGAAAAAAATTAGCACGTCCGATAAAAAATATGAAGGCGGCGGCGCGATTCACTAAGGCCCTCAGCCCATTTTTTATCGGATGTGCCAAAAACTGGCTTATCGTGCGTGCAATGTATTTCCCCCCTGCTATCGCACTTAAAGTTCCCGTACGCTAGCTGATTGAAAAAAAGCCACTTGTAACATTTGCATGGAGATTTGCCATCTCCATGCAAGGCTGTTACAGACGTTCGTACAATAAAAAAATATATTTTAATTATAGTGTACATGAGCAGGGGGTCTCCCGAGCTGAACCGCATTGGTTTCAGGTCCGAGGAATACCAAGCCAGAAATGCCCCCCAAATATTGTAATAATAATGTATTCATCTGTACCCTAAAGTGGTACAGATTAATATATTATCAGTCAATGTGCCTCCCCCAAAAAATCAACAATCACATCCAATGAAAAAACCTGTAAAAAAAGACATTTACAAATATTGAATATATTACTTACCATCAGAAGCGGTGGCCTTCCGACTCCCGGGGTAACAGGAAGCTCACGTACCTTGAAAGAGATTGTTTGAATGTATTTATTTGTCTTTTAATGTTTACATTCATTAATGTTGTTGTAATTAATTGGTTTGATTGGTTAGTGTTACTATTCATTTTGAGTTGGTTTAGGAATTAATTGGTTTAATTGGTTAATGGTTTAATTAAATAATTGTTGATGTTGTTACTGCTTTTATTCATTGGATTAGCTGGCTGCTGTTTTTATTGACTTTATTTAGGTATGCTAATTCAGTGTTTAATACCCGCGCGACCCCCGGCCTCCCTCGGGGACCCCTGCGGGGTCAGCCGGGTACACCCGCCGGCCTGTTGTATTGGTTTTGTGCCTGCAAAAAGGTAAACAAAGTTTTTTTCTAAGTCCAGCTTTTTTTATCACCTGCCTTTAGCTGGTGAGCTTTATTCAGCGCAACTTTCACGTACGATCAGTTTGCGTTGCTTAGTGAATCCCGCAGAAGGGCAGGATTCAGCGCAAACAGCTGATCGTACGATCAAAGTTGGACTTTGAAAAAATTTCAAGAAAAAGCCCGTTTTAGAGCGCAAAGTGCCTGTTTGCACGGCTTAGTGCATAGCGCTCGGCGGAACTTCACGCTCTAAAAGCACTTTGCGCTCTTAAAACGACTTATTGCTGCTTAGTGCATAGCCCCCTATGTGCAGCCTGTATTACACTATCTTGAGCCTGGTTCAATTCCCTGTAACCTTGGACAAGTCACTTTACCTTCCTGTGTCTCAGGCACCAGAATCATAGATTGTAAGCTCATCTGTGTAGGGACTGTGTCTGTAAAAATTCCTATGTGCTGTGTACCACGCACTATACTGTAGTTGTAAAGCACTTTTTAGTCCTATTGGGATAAAAGCGCTATATGAAATAAAGTTATTATTATTATTATTATTATTATTATGACTTAAGAAATGGCTATTGCCGAGACTGTGTGTGTGTGGGGGGGGGGGGGTCTGTACTCAGACCTGAAGAACTGTAACTCTAAGTGCATGTGACGATGCTCATCTCCGATCAAGAAGCGGACCCTCAGGGCTGAGGTAGGGATGCCAATTAACAAACCAGAGCCAAGAGACAAGCCAAGGGACAGATCCCTTTTAGACTATCTGTGGTTGGTAAGCAGGCAAAGGGTCAGGACAGGCAGCAGTGGTGCAGAATCCAGGCACAGGCAAAAGGTTAGGGAAGGCAGAAGGCAGCGAGGTCGGGGTCACGGTCTTGGGTCAGCAACAATAATTCCAAATGAACACGGAAACCGCAGGGATAGGCTAGCCTCTGGAACAGGGAAGCCACATGGATAGGTAAGCCACAGCAATAGGCTAGCCTCTGGAACAAGGTAGCCACAGGGATAGACAAGCACTAGCAACAGGCTAGCCTCTGGAACAGGAAAGCAATAGGGATAGGCAAGCCCCAGCAATAGGCTAGCCTCTGGAACAGGGAAGCCACAGGGATAGACAAGCCACGGCAACAGGCTAGCCTCTGGAGCAGGGAAGCCACAAGGAGAGGCAAGTCACAGCAACACGCTAGCCTCTGGAACAGGGAAGCCACAGGGACTGGAATATCAGTCATATATCAGCCATATGGAAGGCTCTGGAAGGAGGAAGGCTCAGGAACCAGGAAGGCTCAGGAACTAGGAAGGCTCAGGATCTAGAGTCCAGGGTGGAGAGGAACACAATAAAAATTATATAACGCTCAGGAAGGGGCTGGAAGTCACTGGCTGCTATTTAAGCCCTTGAACAAGTGCAGTCAATATAGCAGGCTTCCAGTAATCAAAATATCAGGTAAGGGCGGTGTTGCAGGATACATGCAACTACACACGTGGGTTTCTTGACAAGGCTTATTTATTTAGCCTTGCAAAATATACAGCACACAAAACAAAAATAGCTTTTTTCAGCAACAAAAGGAAAATGGCTTTTCTTTAGCAGACAGACAAAAACAGTTTCTCTTTAGCAGAAAGTGTATATGGCAGTTGCCCTTTCTATGCAGGGGACAGACAGTTCACAATTCATCTACTTTTCTAATCAGACCTTGTATCAGGAAACTCTCTAGCAATCTCTTTAGCAGCTTACTCCTCAATCCTCAACCGACCGCCTCCATGTGTTTACAGCCTGGGTTTTAACACACCTTGATTAGCCAGCTGGGATCCAACTAATTGTCCTGAGGTTCCCAGCTGAAGTTAACCTAGTCAGTGCTGCACTGCAGACTAGACATAGGTTTTCCAGGCATATAACAGGTGGCTTTTGTATTCCCTGTCACATTCCTCACCTGTTAGTGTGTGGCTGGGGCTACGCACGGCTGAAGCCCGACCATCCACCCCTTCTCTAGAAAAGAAGTCAGCATTTGCGTTCTCTTTTCCCGGCCTATGTTGAATCTCAAATGAGAAGTGTTGGAGGGCCATATACCACATAGTCAATCTAGCATTGGAATCCTTCATGCTATTTAACCACTTTAGTGGAGCATGATCCGTTACCAAAGTAAAATAGACTCCTGCCAGGTAATGCCTCAAAGCCTCGATTGCCCATTTTACTGCGAGGCACTCTTTCTCAATCACTGAGAAGTTTTTTTCACTTGGGAACAATTTCCTACTCAGAAAAAGGATAGGATGTTCAACTCCCTCAAACTGCTGTGACAACACTGCCCCTAGCCCTATCTCTGATGCATCTGTTTGCACTATAAAAGGGCTGTTGAAGTCTGGGCTTCTAAGGATGGGACCCTCTGATAGACACCTTTTTATGTCCTCAAAGGTTCTCTGACAATCCCTTGACCACACCACTTGTGTAGGGGCACACTTTTTTGTGAGGTCTGTTAAAGGGGCTGCCACTTCCGAATAGTTGGGGATGAACCGCCAGTAGTACCCTGCTAAACCCAGCAGAGAGCGTACCTGCATTTTTGTTTGGGGGTCGGAACTTCTTTCAGGGCAGCTACCTTGTCGGCTAGTGGCCTTACTTTTCCACCTCCCACTGCATACCCTAAGTATTTGGTTTCCGCTTTACCCAAGGCACATTTCTTAGGGTTGGCTGTGAGCCCTGCCTCTCTTAACGACTTGAGCCCTGCCTCTCTTAACGACTTAAGAGAGGCAGGGCTCACAGCCAACCCTAAGATAGGCTTTCAACCTATTTATATGGGCCCGCCAGTGTTTACTATAAATGACAATGTCATCTAGGTAGGCTGCAGCATAAGTCCTATGGGGCCTCAGTACCTTATCCATGAGTCTCTGAAATGTGGCTGGGGCTCCATGCAGTCCAAATGGCATTGTCACAAACTGATATAAACCCATGGGAGTGGCAAAGGCTGTTTTGCATTTGGACTTTTCCTCTAAGGGTATTTGCCAGTATCCTTTTGTCAAGTCCAACATGGATATATATTCCGCGTTACCAAGGGCGTCAATTAATTCGTCCACCCTTGGCATCGGATATGCGTCAAACTTGGATACCGCATTGACCTTTCGGAGGTCCACACAAAATCTTACCTTCCCATCGGGTTTAGTGACCATAATTAGTGGACTACACCACTCACTGCATGATTCCTCAATCACTCCTAAATGTAACATTTCTTGTACCTCCTTCTCTACCAGAGCCCTACGACTTTCAGGCAACCTACTGTATAAGGACGGGAACGTACTTTTACCCCAGGTGCTGTTTCGATTTCATGGTAAATTAAGTTAGTTTGTCCTGGTAAGTCAGAAAAAACATCCTGGAATTGAGTAATTATTGCTAACACGTCCCCTTTTTGTTCAGAGGACAACTGTTTACCCATTGGGATTTTATCGTCACTCACGATGTTCTCCTGTGGAGGCTGAGGACCCAAGTCCGTTTCGTCCTCCACCGGGTGGATGAATAGAGACCGCTGCATCATCCAGGGTTTCAGCAAGTTCACATGGTAAATTTGTTTACCCTTCCTGGACCCTGGTTGAGCGATCTCGTAATCCACATCACCCGTACGGCGCAGTACTTCGAATGGGCCCTGCCATTTGGCCAGGAGTTTACTCTCGCAATTGGGTAACAATAACATCACCTGGTCTCCTGGGTGAAACACTCTCATGCGAGCATTCTGATTGTAATGTCTCTCCTGACTGTCCTTGGCTGATTTAAGATTCTCCCTGGCAAAATGGCCGACCACATCTAGGCGCTTCCTATGGTCTACTACATATTGCAGGGCATACTTAGAAGGGGACTGCTGTTCCTCCCAGGACTCCTTTAGGAGGTCTAGGATACCCCGGGGTTGGCGGCCATAGAGCAATTCAAATGGAGAGAATCCCGTGGAGGCCTGGGGGACTTCCCGCACCGCAAACAGCAGAAAAGGGAGAAGTTCATCCCAGGCTCTCTTCTCTGAATCTACAAATTTCCTCAGCATCCCTTTTAGAGTTCGGTTAAATCTTTCCACCAATCCGTCAGTCTGTGGATGGTAAACCGATGTCCGAACAGACTTGACCTCTTGTAACTTTAAGACATCCTGCATCAGATTAGCCATGAAATTTGTACCTTGGTCTGTCAACATAACCTGGGGAAGTCCAACCCGTGAGAACAGTTCCAACAACTTGTTGGCTACTTGCTTCACCGTTGCTGTTCTCAGGGGGAACGCCTCAGGATATCTTGTCGCATAATCAACTATGACAATGATAAACCTGTGTCCTTTCGCAGAAGGTTCTAGAGGTCCTACCAAGTCTACCCCAATCCTCTCAAAGGGAACTGACCCCAAGGGTAGAGGAACCAAAGGGGCTGGTTTTTGTCCTTTTGGACTAGTTAACTGGCACTCCGGACATGCTGCACATAGCTTAGCAATATCACTATGCATCCCTGGCCAATAGAATCAGGATGAAATACGGTCCAATGTTTTATCCCTGCCCAGGTGACCACCCCGAGGGACAGTATGGGCTAGAGTGAACACAGATTTAACAAATGCCTTGGGAACCAATATCTGTCTGGTGACCTCCCCTGTTTGTGACTGCCTATTCACCCTATATAGGATATCCTTTGATAGCTCAAAATGGGGGAATACTATCACCCCTTGTGCATCTAAAATCTGTTCATCAATTTTCACCACCTTGTCATACTGTCTAGCATGGATGTGTCTTCCCTTTGTTTCTGGTGAAAGTCAGGGAGGTACAGGTCTGGTAAATCTCAGGGCCCATATCCCCCTCCCTTTGGCCATCCCGAGCCATCACTTGTGACCTCTGACTACTAGAATGGTCACCTTGAGACCCAGATTTCTGCAACCAGTCCTGTATGTCCAAGCGTCTTTGCTTCCGAGTCTTTTGAACCCGGTGTCTACTGGGAAAAAGGTCTGCCGAGAAGGGGAACAGTTTGCCAGGGTTCTCCTGAGCCCTAGAAGGAGGCTCCTCGTGAAAGACTGGGGCCATTAGGTCCGAAAAGAAAGGCCAGTCCCGACTGAGCACAACGGGGGCAGGGAGCCAAGGAGCGACTCCTACTTCGAGATAAGCCTCCTGACCTTTTACCTGTAGCCGGATTTTGGCCGTCGGATAGCGTTTTACATCGCCTTGTATACATTCTATGCTCCATGGGGAGTCAAAAGAACACACATTGGGCGGTAACAGTTCCTGGAGGACCAGAGTTTTCCCAGAGCTCGAATCTACAAGGGCCTGGACGGTTTTCCCCCAATCAGGGCTGGAAGTAGCCAGGGCTTTTAATTTTCCCCAGTAAAAGCCGAGGCGACGGTTCTGCTGAATGAACAATCCATCAGTGGACAGTCCACATACCGGTGGCCTTGTTCTCCGCAGGCAGAACATGGAGAGGGTTCCCTCACAGGAGGGGGCTGAGTGTAGCGCTCCGCTGGACCGGTTACTGGAGACCAGGCATCTGGTGGGTCCTGTGGGCGACGTCCTTGGAAGTTCCTCTCATTTTGCGATGAGCCGACATCTGGAAGGAGATGAGGGTCTCTGCGGGGACCAGCATTTGGACTCCGTCCTTGCTGGAACGACTGCTCCTTCCGTTGGACTTGGAGGTTCAGTGACGGGCCGTAGGTTCCCCATTGATCCGACCTCCCTCTTTGGGCGTCCGCAAATGCCGATGGAGTCGGGTCCAGGACACTCGCCTGCTGCTCAGCCCCAAGGAAGTTCTCCACGAGTTGGACCGCCAAAGGTAGGGTTTCAGCAGCGTGGCGTTTTACCCATGAACATGCTGAAGGGGGTATTATTTGTAGAAATTGTTCCAAAACCACCTGCTCACGAATTGCCTCCTTAGTACACTCCTCGGGTTGTATCCAGCGTGTACTCGCTGAGCGAGGACCCGGGGTCTCATCTTAGCGGTGTACTTCATGTTCCGGAACTGCTGCCGGTAGGTCTCTGGGGTCAGACCTAAGCGATCCAGTATGGCGGCTTTTACTTGGCGGTAGTCTATTGCCTGGTCTGTAGGGAGGCCCTGGTATGAGGCCTGGGCTTCTCTTATGAGGAGCGGGACCAAAGCAGTTGCCCAGCGATCTGCAGCCCAGCCCTGAGCTTTGGCGACTCTTTCAAATGTCAGTAAAAAAGCCATTTTCCTCAGGAGTACAGGGGGTCTGCTGGCCAGTTCTGCACCGGCAGACCCTTGGAATTGGGTCTGCAGCTTGGCAATCCGCTCATCCTGTGCTGCTTGTAGTCTTTCATCTCTCTCCGCTTGCAGCCGGGCCTGCTCCTGCATTAACAGTCCCTGCTCTTTGGTCTGCTCCTGCATTAACTGTCCCTGCTGTCTGGTCTGTTCGCACAGAAAGTCTTTCAAAAGTTCTTCCATTCTTGTGTGTGTGGCCCTTTAACTGCAGGAGCCCTTTGAAAAAAACCTTCCCAATTCTTGACACCATTTGTTGCAGGGTACATGCAACTACACACGTGGGTTTCTTGACAAGGCTTATTTATTTAGCCTTGCAAAATATACAGCACACAAAACAAAAATAGCTTTTTTTCAGCAACAAAAGGAAAATGGATTTTCTTTAGCAGACAGACAAAAACAGTTTCTCTTTAGCAGACAGTGTATATGGTAGTTGCCCTTTCTATGCAGGGGACAGACAGTTCACAATTCATCTACTTTTCTAATCAGACCTTGTATCAGGAAACTCTCTAGCAATCTCTTTAGCAGCTTACTCCTCACTCCTCAACCGACCGCCTCCATGTGTTTACAGCCTGGGTTTTAACAACCTTGATTAGCCAGCTGGGATCCAACTAATTGTCCTGAGGTTCCCAGCTGAAGTTAACCTAGTCAGTGCTGCACTGCAGACTAGACATAGGTTTTCCAGGCATATAACTGGTGGCTTTTGTTTACCCTGTCACAGGCGGGTTCCAGCAAAAGCCTGGACTTGAACCCTTACAGTGCAGGCCCATTTTTCAGCACCAACTCTGATTCATCATCTCCACAGGAGGTATCCAGATGAAACTGGAACCTGAGCTCTGGGACTAAGCCCCATCTGACTCAGGTCCCAGTGATTAGTTGGAATTTTAAATGATCCTGATTGGTCTATGTAGCTTACTCTGTGATTGGCCCATATAACATCCGTGCTCTGATTGGTTGGCAGCCCTCCTTCATAGTTTCATATGGAGGCCAAGGTCTATGTAAATAGCTGCCGATCTTAATTCCAGAGCTCATTCGGATCCTGACATGGAGGTGAACAAAGCAGTGTGTTGCGAGGCTGTGCCAGAAACACCTGAAAATGAGCCTGGAGCTTAACAGAGTGGGAAATTTGAAAGTGCTATGTGCTACCGGTCTGTTGGTTGCCAGAGAAGAGGTGAGCAGGACTTTTAAGCAGCATATTTAAAAGTGCTGCATCATGAATTGCATAAGAGAAGTCTTGACGGTCCCTAGCCCAACGGAGAGAGGATGCAAACCCTGGGTAAGCCTTAAATGTGGTGCTCAACACCAAGCCAGCTAGGATTCCCTGGTATGCCCATGTTTTAGTGAGTATAGCTTTATTTGTGTTTTTGTGTTGTGCTTTCTGGCTCCGGCTGGAATAAAAATTCTTTATTGAACTGCTTTGTGCTGTGTGGTGCCTTGAACACTGGATTAAGTTCTGGTCTTCTGTGATATACACAGAGAAAAAGGGAATAAACCCAATGCTGATGCTACCAAAATTGCTTTGTCTATACATAAAAAATAAATAAATGTATGTCTCTCAGGAGCCGGTATGAATAAATAATAAACTGGTGGCCCATAGGTTTCAGCCCAAAAAAGTGTGATCCTGGTGCAACCACCACCTCACCTGAACTCCATCGCGGTGGATCTCTGTGAAGGCTCGAAAGATCTATTGACCCCGATGGTGTGGGATCCAGATGAAACTGAACCTCCCTCTGAGTGCAGGGATGGCACCCCGGGATGCGGTGCCAGATGACAATGGCAGAGACCTGTGCAAACAGAAACTCCTGCTCCTTCACCGGGTGCCCTCGACCTGTGTTGTTGCTCTCAGGTACCTTACAGGGGGTGGCGGCCGATGGATAACCGGTAGACGATCCGCTCCTCCGCAATTGTTGTCTCCGTTAGGTGTCCTCCTCTCGTGGTGTCCGCATGGTGAGTGGAGCCCCGTATCACACTGGCCGAGCCGGATCCACTGAGCAGCTGTGGAGCAAATCCTCACGATGGAACTGCTGCTGAGACTGTGCATGTAACCGGATGGGCGTGCTACAATACCGGTAGGGAATCGAAAATAGAAAAAGTAGAGCACTGCAAAGGCAAAAGGCTGGATGCAAAAAGTAAACTATTTATTAGGCATATAAGCCAAATGGACAAACACACATGATAATTAAAAACTCTGACTTGTTTCACGCCGTGGAGGCACTTTTTCAAAGTTTGTAGCACACCCCACAAAGTAATCATTGAATGCATTTGCAATGTCAGTGGGGTTTGTCTGAGTAATATCCCCCTTTGTGATATTACTTGGTTGTTGATGGTTAGAAGTCTGGAATATATTGTTGATAAACTTCCAGAAGTTAGCTGGGTTTTATGTATTCTGGAGAGATTATCAGAGTAATATTGTGCTTTTGCGTGTCTTGTTTGCCTTGTGCACATGTTCCGCAGGCATCTGTAGTGATTAAGATCCTTGATAGTGCCAGTTACTTTGTAGCTTTTCCACAAGGCATCCCTGAACTGGTAGAGGGCTATAAGGTCAGGTGTAATGCATGGAAGATTGGGGGCACGTGCAGCTGATTCCCCGGTCTGCAGCTCACTGCAGGAAGAGAGACCGGGGGGCATGGCGGGGGAGTGACGGGGGCGCGGCCATGACGTCACCTGGCAGGTTCACCCTCATTGGCTGAACCGCCGGGGGCGTGGCTTATCGCTCCATCGCTAGTCCTGCTCTCAATTCTATTCACGCCATGGCGCTGCGGCCCCTCCTCGCAGCGGGCCCGGCACCATTGAGGAGAGGGCTCTCGTCCATGCAGCGTCTGCCACAGCGGGCGCTGCAGTAGGCAGCGGGGGCAAGGCCTTATTTTGCGTAGTGGAACATGGGCATCGCAGAGTTTTAAGAACTCGGATTGGAAACAGTCGGGCGCAAAATCAGGGTCGGCAATGGAATTGATTCTGTGCCAAGGGCAGTTGGTAAGGTCATCCAAAAACTGTTGTGGGTTAACGTTTCAAAATGTTCTAGTGAAGCGAACTTTAGGGCTTGTTTGGGGTGTCACGAAGGATGCCAGAGGATTTGATTCTGCTGGGATTTGAGGAGAAAATCCAGTCTAGCAAGGAATGGTCGCGCAATTTCAGGTTTGTCCGTGTGGGTTGGGAAATCAGTTGCGATAGATTAAGCGACATGATTTGTATCTGGATTTTGTGGTTTTTAGGGTCAAGCCAATTAAAATTGAAATCCCCACGAACTAGCAGCTCACTCTTCTCATTCAGAGAGGAAATTGAGTCAAGAAACTGGGTGATATCAGTCAGGGACTGTAGAGGGCTTTAGGGGGGCGGTAGATGCCAGCAAGCAAGGTGGGCTTAGAAAAAAGGAGGCAGATTCTGCCAACTAGGATTTCAAAAGAGGGTGGGCTTGGGGGCAATTTAACAGTGTAAATTGTAAGGTGTCTGCAATATAAAATAACACCCCTCTATCTCTCTTTGACCTATCTCTCCTAGAAATAGAGTATCCCTGAATGGCGATATTTGCATCGGGAGTTTTAGGGCTTAGCCATGTTTCTGTAAGAACGATGGCTGTTGGTTTATGCATAAGGCACCATGCTCTTAGTTCCTCAATCTTGGGCAGCAGGCTCCAGATATTTATATGGGCGACAGAACGACCTTTTTTGAATTTGAAGGGGGTAGTCTCAGGGGTATGGCACAGAGTTGAAATGGGAGGGCCTGGGTTAGGTTCAATATCACCTGCTAAAGAGAGTAAAGGTAGGAGTAGACATTTGAGAAGTTTTTTGCAAGTTGTACATTTGTTGGTGTTTGCCATTAGAGAAAAGAGGATACAAAACAATAATATAGCCAACAGCAGGGGATGTGTGATATTTATGTGGAGCCTAAACGGTTCAAATTTAAGAACACTCTATGTGCTATTTGTGCGCTACAGTGCACTTAAAACTGGTTAAAACAGAAGTGCCCTGATAAATATGGTGAACAAAATCTGAAATAAATTCTAAATAAGGAACAAGGCAAAAATATATACTTCCCATGTTTATTGCTCCAGCAAAGGTCACCCATCCCACTTCTATTTACTAAACAGGCCCATGTAAACTCATGAATGTAATAGTCTATTGAGAGATTACTTTCCAGAGGGAAAGGGAAGGCCTTTAGCTGATAATCCCTATGAGTTGCCTTTCAAGACAAAAAAATGACAAATTGTACCTTGACTTGATAAGGAATAAGATATTTGAATGGCAAATTCTATTAATATAATCATTATATAACTGCTACCGGACAAGAGTAACATCTTAATTCTTTCCTTACCACTAGTGTGCCTTTGTGATCTCCTGTTATTCATAACAATCAACATTAGATAAAAACGGTTTTCTTCCACACCAAGTACAGTAGTACAGTACTGTATATAGAGTAGATAGAAATATTTTACAGACAGGTTTAATCTTTGAACAAACTAAATATATAATCTGTATTTAAACGGAGTAAAAAAAATAAGGGATAGGGAAAAGTGCACTACAATTCCAGAGTGAGAAACCATCAGCTGTCTTCCTGTGCAGGTAAGTGTCTTTTGGGAAAACTGACAAATATTGACATCTGACAACAGCTGACAAAGGTCCAGCATTCACAAATCCTAAGTGAGAGATAGAAAGGGAAACAGAAAACAACAGTCCTATTTTATGCATGGTGAGATGCATTCAATAAACGATTAAACATCATAAACAATATCACAAATAAAAAATGAGCACCTTCTGACTCCCAAGAGATATAAATATGTTTCAATCATATTAATTTATGTTTTATCCATGAGAATACACATCCAGCTTGGAACATTTTCAAGATATATTATAAAATGATTTAACCTGTCTTTATATAATAAGGCATGGTACTGTACGTTCAGTAAAGTTAAATAATGATGTTGATAAGTTAAATCTTTTGGATGACTCATCCTATAATGGGATGCTATTACTTATGTTTCTGTTGATGCTTTTAATATGGATGTGATTTTGAACTCCCTAGTGAGCATGGCATTACCTGATTTTTTGGTACTAAAGGTGACAAAAGAGGTCTAATTCTTCACATGTAAGGGTGTAATCCTTCCAAGCAAGACATGAATGAAAATGTACTATATTCAAAGTGAAAACTTTTAGTCCGGAAAAAATGATTGTTGATATGCATAATAGTATACGGAAGTATAACATCTTTCTACCCACTCATGTTCTTATTTTACATAATGTATATTTTAACTATCCTCAAATCCTACATTTCTTTTCTCTCTTAAGCACACTGTGTTGATTATGTTTGTCCAGATATAGCCAACCCACGCTGCAGCAGGATATTCACAATGTGCTGGTTGGAGAAGTGACCATTGCTCTGAATCAGCTGTACGCGATAAGTGGAAAGGTTTATCACACAATTTCACCCACTGGGGTGTTTCACAGGTTGCTATAACATTGGCTACATCTGTGTCTAGCCACCATGTTGTAATAATCAATAGTGCACTTTATTAGTGTAGTAAAAATCCTACATATAGAGGAATCTGCAGACATTAGGGAACATATTCACTAAAAGTTACAAAACTTTAGCATGTCTTAACTCTTATTCACTGATTTGGAGTTAAGATGTATTTGTGGAGGATAAGTGGTGGATTCAAAGAAGTCCATTAAATATTGTATATTATTGATTCGCTAAATTGGGTTACCAGGACGCTAATTAAGAATAGATATTACCAAAGGGGCTTAGCATTACGATATTCTCCAGTTCATCTGAAAAATAGTGGATCACTAACTTTTGATGGACATCTGGCTTACTCATATGGAATTTAATCTGAAAAAGTGTCTTAGAGTATAGAGTGTCTGTGCATATTCATTCTTTCATTCATTCTTCCTTGTAATTTTTGTCGTTCAGACAGAAGGGATACAAACCAAAGACTATTGCCAAAACTATTACATCTGCACTAAAAGCCCCACGAGAACACCTGCTACAATATAGACAGAAAGAACCTACCACACGCATACCACTAGTGACCACATACAACCCTACCCTAGAGGGAATACGAAAAATAATCAAAGATCTGCAACCCATGCTGACAGAGGATGCGACATTAAAAGAAATCTTTCCCAATCTTTCGCTGCAAACTCTGCAAACATATTTGCCAGGATCCCACAGCCAGTCACAACCATAGAACATTCAATGTTAAAGGATCATACAGCTGCACATCCACGAATATAGTGTATATGATTCAATGCAACAAATGTGACCAAGGTTGCTACATTGGGGAAACCAGCCAAAAATTACAAGGAAGAATGAATATGCACAGACACTCTATACTCCATCACGAAGAAGGAAGATACTGCTCACCTGTGGGACATCACTTCTCACAACCAGATCATTCCATAAATGATTTAAAAATCAAAATCCTCAATGGAATGTTTAAAAGCACCCAAGAACGGAAAACATTTGAGCTCAGAATGATAAGACTCTTTGACACCAAAACCAAGGGACTTAATGTGGACATGGGTTTTCTCACACCCTACCAAAATTGTCTGTAATTATCCTGCTTGCCTCTATTCTTATCCACACTTTTTCTTCCCCCCCCCCCTGCATCCCTTCCCCTCCCCACTTTTATTTGACACTGGCCCTTGGCTTCAAACACTTAACACCCGACCTTATCTACAGTAAATATCTTTTTTTTTTCTTTTTTTTCTACACTGTTTTAGCATTGATTCCTATGTAAATCAGTATTGCTGACCTGAAGAAGAGAGGAGAACTCTCGAAAGCTTGTCCTATGACATAAATTGTTAGTCCAATAAAAGGTATCACCTAATACTGAAGAATTATATATAACACTGTACTGATACCTCTACAGTATATATATATATATTATATATATATATATTATATATATATATATATATATATATATAGTATACACACACAGTAGTACAGGGTGTGTATATATACGCATGCGCAGCGTCATAATGACGTAATTGCGCTATCAGAGTCCCTGAAGCGTTTCGTCACCAACGGGCGACTTTCTGTATATATATATATATATATATATATATATATATATATATATATATATATATATATATACACAGTACGACTGTATATAATAGTACGACTGTATATATATTGTACGACTGATATATTATATATAACACAGTACGTACAAGGTGTGTATATATACGCATGCGCAGCGTCGTATTACGTAATTGAGCTATCAGAGTCCCTGACGCGTTTCATCACCAACGGGCGACTTTCTCTTGAGAAAGTCGCCCGTTGGTGACGAAACGCGTCAGGGACTCTGATAGCGCAATTACGTCATTACGACGCTGCGCACGCGCACGAGGCCGCATCAAGCGTGGGATACATACGGCGGCCATTCAGAGTGGAGAGGCGATTTTCTGATACCTCGTGGACTTTATCTAGTCGGCAAACAACACCCCTGGTATCCGGTGAGCTACGAGTTCTTCACGCAGCCCTGAGGGAGTCTATACGTGCGGACATTTGCAGCAAAGATACCGGATGGTGGTGATATTATCACAAATTGCCTAAATATAATTTTATTCTTGTGAGTGCATTTCTTCCCCCCCTCCTTCCCTTCCCCTTTTAATATTAAATACACAGTTTTATGCTATGGGGCGTGCGCTCTCTCTTTTCTTTGACAAAGGCCTGATAGGCTGAAACGCGTCAGAGGATCCGCTTGCACTTCGTGTCAATAAAGATGTCTTAAAGTCACTTATCAGCCTTCATCAATTTATTGGGCTGTGCGGCGTTTTCACCCCAACCGGGAGGATTTCTTATTGTGCTACCTATCATCGCCTGCACGCCGAGCTGCGACTTCTCCCCTGTGAACAGACCCGGAAGTTCCACTGGTGCCGCCGGTCAGGTGACCACCCACCGCGAGGGAGCGGATACAGGGTTTGCGGTGAAGAGATCTTTGGCTACTCGTGAAGCTGTGGGGACGCATCTTACCTCAATACAGCTCCAAGGAAAGTCTGACGAGCAGGAGAAGTTATATTATTCTAGGAAGGACGGTACAGGCACGGAACCGGTTACCCCAGTCCTACTCACGTGAGTCTTTTCATTACAACTACATGGTGCTCACAGGGAACCTGTTGCTGGAAAAGTCACTACTCATGCATCATATTCTCTATTAACTGGGGTGTATCACTGCCTAAGTCCCAACTTAAAGCAATAATAGCTACTATAGCAACGAGCAGCTTTTTGTTATTTCTGAGCGCCTGGTGGGTCAGTCTTTTGATTTACCCGTATATTATACACTCTCTCTTTTCTTGTTTATATATATATATATATATATAGTTAGTTAAGTTATGGTGAGTAAAAAAAGTGACAAAAACCCTCTGCATATATATATATACACACATACAGTATAAGGTTTACATTGACATTTTAATATTGTGATTGTATGCTGTATTTGTTTTTTTATATATGTTTGGTATGTGTAATTCAACAGACAAATAAAGTACATTTATATATTTTTTAAATGTCTATTTGTATTTCTAACCTTAAAATTGGGCATGCTTGAGTGCTATTCTTCCTCTAGTAAAGATGTGCAAACATTTGACACGTTAGACGAACTTGTCAAATTTCACTTATGTAACACCCTTGTGAGATTTCTACTTAAGGGGTTAATGATTCCTAAAGAGTTCATTGTATGGGTAGTTACACTTGTATCATCTCCCATCACATGATGTGGAGATGCTGGGCAGAAACCTAGCCACACCAGGCTTCTAGAATTTGCATAGTAGTCACTAAGTAAAGATACTTTGTAGAATCCAAACTCCTTCCATAGCCATAATGATTTGTGATGTCACTATGGGATATATATATAGATATATATATCCCATAGTGACATATTTATATATAGTGCAGAATAAATGAGTTCTTCAGTATTAGGGGATTCCTTTTTTATTTGAACTAACAATTTACGTCATAGGACAAGTTTTCGAGAGTTCTCCTCTTTTCCTCAGGTCCAGGTCGGAAATACTGATTAACAATGGAATCTAAGGCTAAAACAGTGTTTGGGAGAGATGTACTGTAGATCAGGTTGGGTGAGAAAGTGTTTATAAAGATAGGGCCCCTCTATATGGCTCTGTGTGTCCCACCTACAAGAGGGGATGGATAGGTACTCTATAGGAGTCTCCTCTTTGAGGATCTCAGAGTATCACCACAGAGTAGCTCTGAAAGGTTGATATGGTGGGCATCTCATGAAAGAGGGCATCTTGCCTAAGGATTCCAGTGAGGAATAGCCAGTATTCAAGTAATAGAGTGTAACTTTACAGAGCAACAAGTACAAAAGAAGTGTTTATTTGGGCAATGCTCCCTGCGTACCCCAAAGAAGAAGTTTGTACATGTGTTCCTGTAAATAAAGTTAAAAGAGAAGTTCCTGACACCCTCTCCGTTTCTTCAAATGCTTACCAAACCAGTGCTGCATGAATACCAACACCCTGAGAAACAAGGTAAATAAGAGCCGCTGAGCATCACCTGCATTTTTTTTAAAGTTGCAGCCTTTATGAATGAATACATATTTATTTTAACAAGCATTTGGCATTCTGGACCTCAGATTCAGAGGTGTGTTCTGCTGCTCATATAATAGTGACTCCTGATAGATCTTGTTTTTATTGCCATGTTGTACTGTAATTTGGTTCTTAATTGAGATGAACTTTGAATTATTGATCAAACATGTTCATTGAATTTAAATACTGACTAATTAAACAAGATTACATCAGTAATTACATTGTTCTCTAATTGTATAATGCCTCCAAGTAATGAGCTAAAATTAGGATACTCACACACAAAAATCATGCAATGCTATATACATTACAATGAACATATTTTTACAATCGCATTTCATAATGTTATAGTACACATAGTGATGTTAAATGTGTACAAGCATCCCAATGAATGCTTCTTTTGCAAGGTAAGTTGCTATTGTAAATAGCATTGTAATACTTGACTTATGCTTACTGGATATTGTGCAACTACTGCTGTGCCAGGCTTTATTTTAAAACTTCTCGGGGGCATAGTGGCTGCATCTTCTGAATTCCACGCGCAATAAATTGGGCATCCTCGCATTCATGCCGCATTCGCGCCGCCCAGCACCCGCAGCTGATCCGCGGTTGATCTGTTTAATTATAATGGTTTAGATTTAATTGGGGGTAATTCTTCGCGTATCCGCCAGGTGGCAGATATTCATGAATTGTAATGAATTCTAATGTGTACAGCAATGTGTCGACTTGCAGGTGTTTAAAAAAAAACCACAGTGGTCCATTGTGAATTGACCTTGGTATTGAAGAAGTTACTGTATCAATTTAGGTGTTTCATAATTAAAACTCAATGCACAGTGTCTTTTTTACATTACAGTACTGGATTTCAGGGAAAAGGGAGACCAAAAAGCGCACCAGTCAGGGAAAAGGGAGACCAAAAAGCGCACCAGCACAAACGGAGCAGGAAGAACCCAGGACAAAAAAATAATTAAAAGGGCACTTTAATGTGGCAAAAGACCCATCCAATGCATTTCGAACGTCGCAGCGTTCTTTTTCAAGGAAAAGATGACATCCTGAAAAGTCTTGCCACATTCGATCCATGACTGTGCTTGCTCCACTCTCTTCACCTTGTTGGCATCCCTTATCATTGGATACGCTCTGTAATGAGAAGGAAGAATTTTACAGGTACTGTAAAACCACACTTTTACCTACTGTAACACTTTACACTACAATGAACAAGAGACCACTGAGTCTCCACTAGTGCTCAAACCACAAACAGCAAAGAAGTTCAATGTGGTATCTTAAACCAGAGCAAGATGGTCATATATTGCATGTGAGTCTGTAAGTGCTGGTAAAAGTCTTGATGGTGATATCAGTTGATACTGAATCCCTATAACACAAGTAAATGCATATTTGCACAGCACATAGTAGTATGAACTTTCTCAGTCCTGATGGCAATCCTATGTCCAATATTGCAGTCCAAGAGTCCAAAATGATGAATAAGTCATAATAATAGAAAATAGTACTCACTGAATGTAACCATCAACATAAGCTCCAAGTCACGTGCATCTCCTGCAGGGGTATATATTGTAACATGAGGGGTTCTACACTACAACACAATAATGCCCTGGCTGGAAGAGTTGAAGGCCTGAGGCGAAGGCAAGGTACTTATTCTGAAGCCAGGGCACGTTGGTATGAATGGCTCCCGATAGCATTTTCCCTGTATTGCATTGAGTAGCTGCACAGCCTGCCTGCCTGCCCTACCAGGATGTGAGTACTTGTATATTTTTCAGGGGAACCTGCCAATGAGACTTATGGTGAGTGGGTTGCACCACACACCACCTGTCTTCAGGAGGATAGTACCCATTATATGACACAATAGGTACTATATCAATTGTTAGTACCCTGGTACAGTGGTCTGGCTTATTATCATTTTGAGATATACCTGCATTTGAGCGCTTCTGCTATTTTCCACAGTACTGGATTTCTACTGTTCTGAAATAAGTACACCACTGCAGTACGTGTGAAAAAAGCCCGTCATAACGTACGCTTATTTAATATGGTCCGCAACTAATGCAGCAGATGATAAGATGGCCACAGTTGGCCAAATGTATCAATATTTTATCTCAAATTATGACTTTTACAAATTTTCCTGATAAAATAAACCCCCCCCCCCCCCCCCCAAAAAAGAAAGAATGGCAAAAATTGTTAACTTATCAAAAACATGATTCAGATAAAAAAATTTAAATCAGTCCTTAAAAAAGGGATGCTTCTTTTTTTTCTTTGAACTTGAAATTCATTTCGAATGTGTGGGGGGTATTCTTCAAGAAGGGTTTGGGTTTGTGTGTGAAGTTGTTAGGGGTGGGCTACACTAGTTGCCAAGAAGGGCTTATCAGATTAACATATTAAATTTGGGAAGGTGTGGATAAACATTTCTATTCACGTTGTAAGGCTTGTGTGTGAAGTGGTTTGGGGTGGGATACACAAGTTGCCAAGAAGGGCTTATCAGATTTACATATTAAATTCGGGAAGCTGTGGATAAACATTTCTATTCACGTTGTAAGGCTTGTGTGTGAAGAGGTGGGGGGGAGGGGTTAAAGGTGCTAGTTACCACCGGCCCTTAAACTTGAAATGCTCTTGGTACCAGTATGTGCGTGGAGGAGTCAATCGAGAAGGGATTATCACATGTGCGCATGGGTTACCGTAAACAAAGCCTCAAGAACACTCAATTACTGTACTGCAAACAAAGCCTCAAAGATTTGAAAGAATGGCTTTGGGGTTTGTGGGGTGGATGGAGGAGTCATTCTCGCCAATACAAAAATACAAATGAATGGTGTGGGAGAGTTGTCGATAATGAGTAGAAATACTTTAGCCTTCTGTGTGTGTGTGTGCGGGGGGAGGGGGAGAGTGCTGAATGCTGGATTTTTAGTTCAAAGAAATATTTTTAACAGGGTCATCATAATGTTTTGATCCCTACGCCCCCAAATAAAAATCACAGTATTCCACCCACCTCATAAAGTACGTACATGACTAGGGTAGAATTAAAAAGCTACAGTAGTGATTGATTCTCAGAATATCAAGAATTGTTATGCAAGCCCATGTTGAGAAACAAAAAAAAAAGTTTTTTTTTTTCCAGACAAATTGAATGAGAAGTCTTACACGCATGTGCATAAATGTGATGACACGCAAAAGCGTTTCAACAAGGTTCCAATGAAACATACACGCATGTGCATAAAATAAAAACAGTATGAAAAGAAGAGGGAGCAAGAGCAAGAGCCAGATTTTATATTCGGATATTTTTGTAATACTGTACTTCAATTCCCTTTAGTATCCTGTACAGTATGTATTTGTGTCCTCATATTTTTTTATGTGTATAGCTAAGGAGCCTCAGACTTCTGTATACAGTATGAACTCATAACGTTAATCTCTGCTTCAAATATAAATCTTCAAATTTACAATTACTGTGCGCACACACACAGACTTGCAGAAATGTACGGCTGTACTGTGGACTCTATTGAAGGGTTGAATTGCTATTAGACTTTTAAGACAACAGCTCACGATCACCCACTTGAGTTCCTAGAGGGTATTGCAGACAACACTAAAATGCAATTTTCTGCGCATGATTGAAAACCGATCGAAAAAAAGTAAATTGCAAAACGGTTGGATAACAGAGCGTGTCGGGCCGGTATTCAGAGCGGTTTGGTGTACGTCACTTTAGAGTAAAGGCTGGCGCAGCTGTATTAAACACAGACAATATTACCATTCAATACAAGTGTAAGTACACCAATATTAAAGCACTTGAAATGGTATATAGAAAGTAATGGAATGTAATATTATGGCCTATTGCAGTTTATGGATTAAGTTCTATTTTCAGATGTAGCCAGTTATTATTGCGGCTTTATTTGTTCCAAGTGATGGTAATGCAGGAGGTTCACAACGTGGATGCGTGGCAAAAATATACAATAGTGAGACCAGTATCACAATTATCCCATATATGTGTATATAAGTCTATTCCACTCACAAATTTATCCGTAAGAGTTGAGCATATCAAAGATTCAGCCTCTCTCTGATGGGAGCATTGGTGGTTTACCTCAGTGTGTATTTCTTTAAAGATGCTGCAGTGGTCTTCCAATTTATCTCCAAGTGAAGAAAAAATTTAAATAGTGTAGTTTATCTATAAACTATATTGCATGGTGACTAATCTCTAGGATTAGTTTTGCATGGTTATTATTAATATCTGCCTCGCAATATATACTATATTCTTATTAGGGCACTCAATACATTTTCTCTCTCTACTCTAGCATGCTGTGTGCCAGATATTATCAAGAATTTCTCAGAACTTCATCCGCACACCGTTCCCGATACGCAGATAGGATCTATTGCTGAATCCTACGTGTGTTATTATGCCAAGTTGGATGGCTACGATGATGAATGCTGGGTGTCTCTTATGTGCAAGAACTGCTGAGAAATTTATCTGCACAATATTCTTGACGCACAGACAGGACCAACCATTGAAGCCTTCATGGGTTGCCATGACAATTGGGATGGCTACGTCATCATGAGATATTATTGGACGAATTGACTTGACACCCGAGGGCTTTACGTGTGATCATGTTAACAAGGATGGGAACATCATTATGGCGGCTACCCTGCTGATGCTGCACGCATCTTGCATTCCATGATGGAACAGACAGGCAATCAGATGCACACCTGAATAGAGTCTGCAATCAGCTGTTTGTTTCCGTTTGGCGCAAAGATTTCTCTTTTTAAACTGTACGTACAGTAGCTCTAGCTGCCTTACCACTCCAAGTTTAAGACAAGGGTTGAAATGTGTAGGAGTGGGAGCTCTTGGCAGGACCTCCTGATTCTCTCTCTTTGAGAGCACGTAATTATATCCAACGAGACTCTGTTGCTCTGTACATTTTGGATTTATATGGATTTATCTGCAAGACTTTGTCCATTCTTTAAGCGTAATTCTGACTGTGCTTATAAGACCACTGTGACTGCTATCATTTATGACTGTCAGCTGTATGCATTATTGCTAGTGGGGACTCATCCACTTTACAAACAGCAGATACACAGCAGATAGTTTATGTGTATTATGTTCATTACGTCAGTGAGGTTAGGTTAAACCTTTCATTGTGTACTCAAATTATTTGAGTATTATTACACCTATTTTTCTACTTTGAGCATAGCGCTATACATTTTCATAGAGTGGTCTCTTTACATGCTACATTAATGTAGCTTATTTGCTATTTGCCACATGATTTGTCTATATGCAGACGTGTATTTGTATACCCTTGTCTCATCTGTCACACCTGTGATTATATATGCCTATTGTTTCATTGTTACTCAATTAGGCGTCAGCACCACTGTACTTGTTGTGGATATGTGCAGGGGGTCCATGCTATGTTTTAGTATTTTTCAGCACTATTTTGTATTTTATGTGACATCCAATAAACTTGTGATTTATATTTTGGTAACCCTGAGTGCTTCCCTTGGGCTTCTTTCACTGTAATTCACATATTATTCTCCGTAGCCGGCTTTATAGGTTGCCTTGAATGTGAGTCAGAGTGTATGCGGTCTCAAACTCCTTTCCTCTACACACATATATATATACTGTATATATACTTTTTATATATATATATAATGTATATATAATATTATATTAATATTAGATCATTATTATTATATATGAGAAAAAAAAGAAAAAGACTGAGCCGAAATGCAAGGATATAACCAGAAATGTTAAATTGATAATGATGTTATAATAAATCAATGTAAAGACCACTAATTTAGCTAATAAGGTAATAATGAACAAAAATCATGTACCCATACAATGATCAATAATATAATTACAATGATGACTTAATGCAAATATAATTGAACAAAAATAATATATAATTAAAAAAATATAAAATTAAAAATACAAAAAAATACAAAATAAAAATAAGGAGTGAAAAAAAATAATTATATATGTGAAAAAGATATATGTGTATATTATTGTCCAAATATATATATGTATACTATGTGAGTGAATCTAATAAAAAAATGTATAAGAACTGTGTTGATCTCAAATAAAACAAAGATGCTGGCAGCTTTCTTCTTGGGTGCAACAAACTCCCTTGACGAACCTAAGAAAAAGAGAAGAAAAAAGTGCCCGATCTTCGTGTGAGAACGTATAACAAATTTAATAAAACATGTGTGAAGACAATTCAAAACTCACAAGAGTATGATATAAACCAGCATTGAATCAGTTTATACTCATATACAGGAATAGCCTCGAGGTGCCGCCTCGTCTCCGCTCTTCCGCTGGGAATAGATGTCGTCACTCCTCATCAGTAGTGTAAGTGGTTTCAAATTCCTCTGTCAACCACAGTCCTGTGGCGTAGGTTCCCTCTAATGAAAGAGTCCCAGTGTACCGGAGCAAACTTTGGCCTGCTTAAACCTATTGGCTACTAATAAAAGTCAAATGAGCACTAAATCATGTGCAATAATACCACCCCTACGCGTTTCCTCAGACTTTCTCTGACTTCTTCAGGGGTAAATTAATAGGTTGGACCGGAACAGGGTTTAAATATATCTCCTGACCAATCAAATGGAGACAGCATGTAATTACATAACACTTGATCTTAAAAGAAATACGAGTGAGATTGCTAATTGATTGATTAGAAACACAATGAGCTAGATGAGTATAAAAAACCCAATGTTAAAGCAACTATTATCATGGTACTTGAATGTTAAACATATATTTACATATATTCATAAAAAACACACCTTTGTATTTTGTTAGATTTTATTTAAGGCTACTTAATATTAATATTGTTAAACTTTTGAGGATGGCATAGATACAATTTGTTATTATAAATAGTTCATTTGAGGAAAGCAATATACATTGTAAAGAGACAGAAGAGAGGCTGAGAGACCGGGAAGCCAGGGGGGAGGACAGGGGAAAGAGGATGCGGGGAACAAGAAAAATAATAAAGAAAGAGTGAGAGGGGCAACACGAGGGAGGGGGAGGAGACAGAAGGGGTGGGGGGACAGGACGAGAGAGAGAGAGTAGAGAGAGGAGAGACTATATATATATATATATATATATATATATATATATGAATATAATATATATATATATATATTATATAGATATATATATATACCACTACATTCATTTAAAAATTATACTTATGGATATAGGTTAGGATCATTTTTATTATATTATATTTCATTATTTGTTATCACATGGTTCACGTAAAAATGATCCTAACCTATATCCATAAGTATAATTTTTAATGAATGTAGGTGGTGTGACAGAGTCACTGACTCAGTAGGCTGGAATAGTGAATTGAGAGACGCTGCAGCCAGTTACACAGGCGTTAATCTCCTCAGAGAAAGAAAGCACGCTGAAGACTGATTAAACAGGGGCTGAAATCAGTGAAACAAGTGTTAAAAAGCAGGAAGTTGCTCACACAAGGTGAGCTGTTTTCACAAGGAAGGTGGAGAGACTTCTCCTGGCTGGGAAGCCGTAGCCGTAGCTGTTGCTCTGGTCCCCCAGTCCTGCGAGGAGGTATGCTGCTGGGACCCCAACCCAGGATAAAGATACAGATTGCTGTGGGCTGGACACAGCCTGCTCCCCGGAACCGTGTTCCTGTTTGCTACTGGAGCTGCAACACAGATAATAATTATTATTTATTATGGTATTTCCTTTATGTAGCATATGTTTTGGGCATAACAGATTAGCTGGCTGTCCTGTTAGTAAGGGCTCAAGAAGTGAGTTAGTTTCCCTAACGGGAATAGGCTTATTTCAAGAAAGTAGTTTCTTAAAGGGACAGTGCACCCATACTTATTTTAGTTGTGGCTAATAAACCACTAGAGTTTAAAGTTTCCCATCATGTCTAGCGTCTTACTGACCCCGCCGCGAGGCCGTCCTGCCACAGTGGTTGTATATGATACAAGGAATACATTTGGATCACATGAAATCCTAATACTGCACCGACACACTTTATTCGAGCAAATACCCAGTATGTACCTGGCAGATACCTGGAATGCGCCGCTCCTCACCTCTGACAAGCCCCGTTGATGTTTGCCTTCCAGCATGGGTTCATGCCTGGCTGACGGGCGGCTGATCTGTTAAATGTGATAAGATTGGATTAATAGGCTGCAATGCTTGCGTGTTCTACCAGATGGCATAAATTCATGAATTGTAATGCAGTATATATATATATACTGTGCAGTATTGCAGCCAGCGGGATAAAATGCTTCAATCCCTGCCTGGAAAATACCTCAATGCACTCGGGCAGAAAACAGTCACAAACCTCAATACACCCGGGTATACCCGAATTCGTGGGACTAGCCGAGCTCGAAATAAAGTTGTCGCCAGTGTAAGATACATACAGAGATCAGAATACCAAAAACAAATGGTTTTAAATTAATAATTAACTCATGAGGTCCTAATGATAACATATAAAAACCAAAATAAAAATAAATTAAAAATATGGAAAAATAAGAGAAGGAAACATTGATATGTGATTACCTATTGTATATGATAGTATAATAAATCCTACGTAATAATAAAATGTTAAAAGAGATAAAACATGGGTACCTATAGTGACCCTAGGAGGAGTAGTTGTGTAGAGTTAAACGCAAGCAAGGGAAAGAAAAGAACGGACCAAGACCCAAGTGTCTAACAAAAAACAATAATAAAAGATATCTATAATCATAAAATATACTATATATAACATTATCGTGTGATTAAATGTGAAATAAAAATAAATATGTCTTCTGCTTATTAGCAAAATGTTGGTGTGTGAAGTCTATGAAATTGACTAAAGATCAAGTGTATAACATTATGTAATTAATGCTGTCTCCATTTGATTGGTCAGGAGATATATTTAAACCCTGTTCGGTCCAACCTATTCATTTAACACCTGAAGAAGTCAGATAAAGTCTGAGGAGGAAACGCGTAGGGATGTATTATTGCACATGATTGAGTGCTCATTTGACTTTTATTAGCGCCAAAGGTTTAAGCAGGCCAAACTTTGCTCCGGTAACACGGGATCTTTTCATTAGAGGGAACCTACACACAGGATGTGGTTGACAGAGAAATTTGAAACCAGTTACACCCACTGATGGGGGAGTGACAACATCATTACCAGCGGAAGAGCAAGAGCAGAGACGCGGCGGACACCTCGAGGCTACTCCTGTATATGAGTATAAACTATACAATGCTGTTTTATATCGTACTCTTGTGAGTTTTGAATGTCTTCACAACATGTTATTAAATTTTTTATACGTTATCACACGAAGATCTGGCACTTTTTTTCTCTTTTTTCATATATATATATATATATATATATATAATAATAGGATTATATATATAGTATATATATATATATAATATATATATATATTAGTGGTAAAACGACTCCCTTTAGTAGGCTGCCCGCTTGCGAGGCTCTTCCTGACACAGTCTTCTAGAGTTTGTTTGTGATAAAAGGGGGAAAAACACGTGTGTACACAAAGGTGCACTCAGCCCTCAAACCTTCAGCTGTTTATTTCCCATCAGTGACTACTGACATTTTTAAACACCATTACTTTAAGTCAAAAAAAACTCATAAAAATACATCTACTCCTATCAGAGGTCTAACTCCCAGGCATATCCCTATCTGCAATATTGCGGCTGGCAAGCCAGTTACCAACTTAAAATAACACACAGAGATAACATGGAGTCTTAACTGTAGATGGGGGAAGCGTTCCATTAGATCCTCAGAAGCTGCAACATGTGGAACGGGGGCGTTAAAACCCCGAACTGGATACTGGGGAGCAGCAGTTTTCCTCCAGCCTCCAGGCTCTAAGAATGACGAGAGAGAGAGTAGTGAAAAATCAACCCTCTCTGCTCTAAATACCTGTTTTGTTATTAGATGGGCAGGTGAGTTGAAAACCAGCACCATTGTAAAGTTTTGTATGGATTTCCTATCACCAGCCTTAGTGACTGTGAATCTGAGAGGGATCACACCCACACTATGTCTGCACTTCTTGTTATAAATCTGGACAGAAAGCTGCCTCCTATCCTGGGACTGTGTCATTATATGTGAAAGAGTAATGTGTCTATGGACTAGAGAGCTGTAAGCTAGGGACTTTCCAGCATACATGGGTTAATTCCCTTGATAAAGCTACCCTCAGGTGCAGCTAATCAGCCTGGTCTGATGAACAAGGAAGTCATTAAAACAGACACAGGGAAACTGCCATGCTGGAAGGATACAGAGAGAGTTTTGGTTATTGTCCCTGAGCAGGGAAGGGGACACGAGGGGAGTTCTCTGAGTCACATGGGGCCGAGTTCCCCTAGGAAGGAAAGACATGAGCCGTGTGTGAAGAAGGGACATTTTGCTCCAATGAAACTAACGATAAGAAAAGACTTATATTGTGTGCTTAAGAGTGTTCATGTGGGGTGGCATATGCCGGGGCATGTTTTAAGCTTAGAACCAGTATAGTTGGCCAGCTGCTGCTAGAAAGGACAGCAGTGAAGTCTAGTTAGTTTCCCACGGGAATAGGTGTTATTTTATTATTTGGTTTTTTAAAAGGGACAGTGCACCCAGTGTTTAGTTGTTTGTGGCTAATAAACCATTCATTAAGTTTCATACCATGTCTAGTGTCTTACTGACCCGCCGTGAGGCCGTCCTGCCACAATATATATAGCCATGTGGAATTTTTGGATTTTAGTGCTTTTTGGGGACTTTGTCTTTGTGTTGCTCTTTATCTGTCCCGTAGCACCACTAGACACACCTTATTTTTTAGTTTTAGATGTATAGTTCGGGATCCATTTATTTTTTCTGGTTGTGATGCGGTTATATGTGTTTTTATTATATATATATATACAGTGTTCGACAAACCTATACAATTTGCTGCCCCGGGCGAGGGGATTTAACCCCCGGGCGAGTAAATATTGGCCCAAGCAGCACACGTTGTGATACTAGGTGGCAAGTAGATTTTTTGTGTGGCGAGTAGATTTTTTGGTGTGATTTTCAACCACTGTATATATAATATTATATATATATATATATATATATTTATATATATATTTATATAGATATAGATATAATATATATATATATATATATATTATATATTATATATATATATATATTATATATAGAAAAAAAGAAAGAAAGAAACAGGCGCGCACCTAGTTGCTTACCTAATAAAAATGTATTAAAGGATGATAAAATTTATTAAAATCCCACTCACAAAGGTACAGCAAATAAGCGTGTTGTATGAGATAGGCTCTCATTGTGCCAGCAGCCTCCAGCAATCAGCGTCCGGCTTAGATCAGAGTGGCGTCGTCAGTAGACCTCATCTGAGCAGGAACTGGAAACAGAATCCCTCGCCTTTGGTGTTCAACGTGCACAGCGAAACAGGGGGCCCAACAGGAAACCAAAGTCTTGAGAGGAGTCCTCAGTTACAGCTGAGCAATGGCCGCAACAAGCGCACTACGGAGCCCAAAATCTCGTGCATAACAGCAGTGTTTCGTGGGCCAAATGGCGTGGCCGCAATTCTAGCTACGCTCCTACGCGTTTCGTCATCGATGATGACTTCTTCAGGGGTTACCCCTAAGCGCCAGTCCATGGTATTTATAGGAGTGAATAGGTATAGCCAAATACTCTAATTTAAAGCAGTTGAGGAGATGATATAATACACATGATACACATCAATAAAACAATCAACAATTCATTTTGTGAGGACCCCATTGAGTATGAGTATGAGTATGAGAGATTGTATACATTACATTAAGACAAATATTTTATTATCGTGTGCAAATAAAACATGTAATCTCTAGAAATACTTTTTAGTTTGTTCATGTTTTTAATCTTACAAATTACAATACACACACAAAGTACTGTACGGCTATAAAAGTCAGGTCGCATGCAATTAGATTTTTAGACTTGGGTCTTTAATAACAATCGCGATCGCTCACTTGCGTTTCTTGATGGTATTGCAGAACACGCTAAATTAAAATTTCGCAATTGATCAAAAAACCAGTAAATTGCGCCTTAATGCATTAACATTTTCTGAAAATCACACGCCAAGCCTAGGTGGCCAAGGATTTTAAACCCGAGACATGATTTGGATAACGGCTGCTGCTACATCTGTAGTAAGGAAATGAGAATCTTCACAAATAAAAAAAGATGGAATAAAAGAAACAAATTCAATAAGAAAAGTCAAAGTGCAGTTAGGCACTGTAGCACTGAGGGAGAAGGCAAGGATACTTTTCAGCATGAAAATGAGCAAATCCCTATGTCTTCAATTGGAGCGTTTTCTCAGATCAGAAGAGACCCTGAAGAAAAATAGAAGCGATTCTACCTACCGTCAGAATATTGCAGAGCTCTAATACAAGGAAGGTTGTAGAGAAAAAGTTATCTGCGCAAACGCTTCTGCAAACGGTAGTCATACAGGCTGTCTACAGAAGGAACCAAAGCTGGTCGCTTTAATGTCAAAATAAAGCGGTATGCCTTCCAGTCAGTATGGAGAAATGCAAAACAAAGAAAGAGGTGAACATATTGAAATATAAGTGTAATTGTGTCTAGGACAAACTGTTAGGGTGTTGTATCCTGCAGCAAGATGCTAAGGAATCCAGATATTAGACCTACATACATCACAACCAAGCAAGTGTGCTAGCTATAAGCATATCAGTAATGAAGTCTCAGTGCTACAATCGGCTTTCCACTAAATTCAGAAAAGAAGAATTGAATTACACACTGAGAAGCACAATACAAATTCAGTCATACTCCTTGCTCACATGGCCTAAACCAGATTCCTCACGAGATAAATAGCTGCTATAAAGGTTTCAGTCTTTGTAGAATGAGACACAACTTGTAGCTGTGATCACACCGAAAGAGGTTAAATTTAGTGCCCACTTGCCTTTGCAAGGGAAAAAGGGAAACGAGACTACAGTTTTGCAATTGCAAAAAGAAAAAAAGATCGCATTTAACAGTTTTAGTTATGGACAGAGAACTGCAGCAAAGATGATGTGCTGGAATTTAGGATCCTGACAGAGCGCAAATGTACCTCTCTACTGATAAGGGGCCATTGCTTTTTGTGGATTAAGCCCGTAATGGATGAGGAATCGTTGTAGGCGAGGTCCCTAGTACTGAATGAGCTACAGATGCTATTACTATTGTACTGTATTATTTTGATCCTTTAACACGTATATACTTATCACTTATTAAGAACAACAAATTGCGTTTATAGATGTTTTCTCATTCCATTAATTTGTATATGTTTGCAGTGCATTAATAAGAATGAAGGAAGATAGTAAATAGATTTTAATTTAATTTAAATGTAACTGCCAGAATAATTCTTTTATTAAATAAATTGAAGTTAACCAATTTTATATCCTGCTGCACTCACCAATAGGAAATCATATGCTTCTACATTGTGAGTACAGTAGGTTTGTAGCTATCCTTTGTGTTTGTTATTTAATTATGTACGTAAGTATAAAGTGATGCCAAGTGACTGATAAATACATGTTAATTCCATCCATTAGCATCTTATGAAATATTAATTAGCTTTATATATTTGGACACCTTATTAAGCAGTGGTAAGAATACATTGAGATTTAAAGCTACAGTGTAATTAACTATCATATGTGCGAAAACCAACCAAATGAAGCAACAGAAGACGAAGATTATAGGTATCATTACCATCCATGACACTTACCAGCATTGAAATGTTCCCGTTTTATTCCTAATTCAGTGAATGGGCCGGAAGCTTTCTCTAAGATCAGAAGATGTATTTGGCATATCGATGCTTGTAGTATATGGCCCTATGTTTGCCAGTAGTTCATAGAGCTCTAAAGCAGAGCAATAATACGTACTTTGATACAGTCAAAACTCTCCGTCAATAGGATGCCCATTTTGAGTTATTTTTACAGTTCTTGAAACAAAACATTATCATTTTCTCTAACAGGGGCATTGCTTTTACTATACTTGGACCAGAAGACATGGCTCCAACTGATGGATACGTCTGTTTCAAATTTTTTGTGCGTGTGTGGGTTTTTCACTGATGGAAAGAAAAAATAGAATGAACATATGTCCATCTGGATGAAATTCAGAGATGGGTGTGTATCGATCCAGCAGATATAAAGTTGTTTAGGTAAAACTAAACAGACTAGATATGAATTCATATTTATAATGAAATTATTAATTACGTAACATTTCTTGACTTGAAACGTCAATTGTTTGTTTTTCAGGCAAGTGGAAAATATGATGACTTAAAATAAACAATATATAATATTTTTTTAATGGCTTAAAATGTGAATTTTGGGAGATAATATATTTAAATCTATTTTTAATGGCTGCCTTGCTTTATAGCCAAATATACTGTATGTAGAGTTTACCTTCACTTCTGTGAGTAACTGCTTTAAATATTTACAATACAATTGTTGATACCTCTGGGCAAAGGGAGATAAAAGATTTCATTCAAAGGTTGCACGAAGATGCACTGGAATCAATCCCAAGGTAAAGGAATACAGCTTGTAGTTAGACATCATCATTCTTTGGAAGTGGGAGGCTAAGACTTTAGAGTGAAATAACTGTGTGTGTGAATGTGTGTGTGTGTGGTGTGTGGTGTGTGTGTGTGTGTGTGTGTTGTGTGTGTGTGTGTGTGTGTGTGTGTGTGTGTGTGTGTGTGTGGTGTGTGTGGTGTGTGTGGTGGTGGTGTGTGTGTGTGTGTGTGTGTGTGTGTGTATGGCAAAAATGTTCTATGACATGCAAATGTGCACACAGAAATCTTTTCCATTTGCTACTATGCTTTGTTTACGGTGGAGGTTTTTTTACCCACATAACCTAACTAATGTGTTCCTGCTTGCATGACCGGGTGTCTGTTTGATATGCAAGATGAAGATGGAAACAAAAATTGTGCTTTAGACCAGAGGGACTAAGTTTTAAGAAGGAAACAGGCAAACAAGAAAAAGTGCAGTTGAACTTTGCCAGAGCATAGAACCCAGACTTACGAGCCATACTAGCACAAAGGCGACATGATCATGTTTGGAAGAAGAGCGTGCGCGTAGTGGATATACTCACAGGAAAATCAAATGTTGGATTGTCCTCTGAATCAATACAAGCAGACAAGCAGCAGCAAGCAGCAGCAGCAGCAGCAGCAGCAGCTAGCAGCAGGAGCAGCAGCCAGCAGTAGCTGCAGCAGCAGCAAGCTTTATATACAAAAGACATACCTCACAGCCAATCTGCACGTGACTTCAGCTTTCAGAAGAAAATGAAGACTGATCAAGGAAAATAACATTATAGTGCTTGGAATATCTTTTGTTGGATTGTTCATTCCTGTGATTCAAAACAAACCATCCTGTTCATCGAAGTAGCCAATCACAGATATGAGAATAGTAGTAAATATCCATGTTCTTTGAGTTGCTTTTAGGCCGCAGTCACTTGAAAAAGACCTGTTGGTCGACTAAACGTCGTGTGGCACAATAATTCATTATCTTGAAATCCGTGTAGCGCTGGATCTCTCTCCTTTTCCTCAGTGTAACTTGGAAATTCCAGGCAGGTACTTCTTGAACCACAGCACCGGTAAACTGTATGTATCTTTGATTATAATTGTGGTGGGGCAGCCTTACCCCCTTTACATTTAGGCGCAGCAGCCAGCATGACACTGATTCCCATTGGATATGTCCACTTTCTTCTCTTAAATCTGCAGACTCGGTTAAATCTCGGTTTTAAATCTCAACTCTGTCGGTTGCGAGCGAGGCTCAGGCTGATTTCGCGCAGTAACAATGCTACGACGGTTACGGGACACTAGAACATGTGGTAGCTATTTTGGTGCGAAATTTTTAAGATAAATGTGATGCACTACGTGTCTACTACACCTTGAGAAAGTCCTGCGGGATGAAAGCCGTTGGTGCGTGATTTCTATTCTTGCAAAGCTGATCATAAAGATAATATATATTTTCTCTTTGCCTGAAGTGCTGCCTAATTTTGCATTCTGGATGCTGTGAGCTGTGCTCCTTCTCTTTATCTTACCTGGATCTTCCTTCGCAAGGATTTGCACGGCGAGGAATCCATCACCTGGAACACAACTAGTCAGGTAAGTGGCATTAGCCCCTCTGTTGTTACCTTTCTATTGCTTGGACTGTTTTCATACAACCCCAGTATTGAATCAATGTGTATTGGAGACCACATATGTGGCGAGCTGTGTGGCACCACTAGGGCCCCTATTTCCATGGGAAGATCATTCCTGTCATTATGTTATTGTTCCTGGAGTTCTGGATTCATTCAATGAGACTTATTTTGGTGAGCTTACTGTGGTGATGCACCATTTAACACATTACTTAAATATTGCGGACAAGAAATCATATACGTGTGTATATTTTTTAAAATAAATCAGTTTCTGTACTATGAGAAATATGTGAGCATATCTTTATAAAAAAAAACTAAAAATACATATTTCATGTATTATAATGTAAAACAGTATTTTTTGAAGTGAAACTTCCTTAGTGGCACCTCATTCGTGATGGGGCAAAAAATGAATTGTGGACAGAAATGAAAACATAACGGATGTGACGTCAGTGTGGCAGTTGAGGCCGGGTGTTGCTTGGCTCAGCACCGACCCCAACACTGACATCCACCCCGCTCCACAAATCAGATGCGGGAAGACGCTGACTAATTGCATCCCTCCCCCACACATCGTGACTATCGCGCCGATCTCCTAACGGCCGCTGCCATGAGCCGCGCATGCGCATTGTGACGGCGCCGCTGATTCCCCGCCCGTTCCCGCCCATTGATATGCTACGCATGCCCGGTAGTCATGGCGACGCTCGAGAGACACCATGACTACTCCTCACAGTGACACTGAAGCCACACTGCTCCCGGGGGCTCTATGCAGGCAGTGATCTCACTGCGGCCTCTCCTCCCGGTGCATTCCCCGGCCGGGCATAGAACTGAATGCTGCTCCGGCTACCGGGGGAGGGGGGATGGAAGGGGGTGATGAGTGCGCTGCGTCCCCCCACGTCCCCACAGCACCATCAGAAGCCTCCGAGTCGCTTCCAGCTGACGATGACGCGCTTCTCCCTCTCCCCCCGCCGACATTGCACTCCATCTCCTCTGTGCGCGCGATCTGGTAGGAATGGTGGGGAGGGGGCGGACTGCTGAAAGGGTTGGGGCAGGGCAGGAAAGATAGGGTGCGGTGGGGAGGACAAGTGTGCTGGGGGGAGGACAAGTGTCTGGGGAGGTCAGGAGAGAGGGGGCAGGACCCACACAACACATACATACACACTGACACATACACACATACTGACTCCACATACACCACACTGACTACATACATCACACAACACTACAACACACGACATGACACACACCAAACACTGACACCCCCCCCACACCATCGACTGACCCCCCCCACACACTGACTGACCCCACCCACCCCCCCCCCCACCCACATGACTGACCCCCCCCCCGCCCAACACACGTGACCCCCACCCCCCCCCCCACACACTGACTGACCCCACCCACCCCCCCACCACAAATGACTGACCCCCCCCACCCCCCCCACACACTGACGGACCCCCCACCCCTACCCCCCCACAACACTGACTGAACACCCACCACCCCCCCACACACTGACCTGACCCCACCCCCCCACACACACTGACTTGACCCACCCCCCCCCACACGACTACTGACCCCCCCCCCCACACACCACTGACTGACCACACCCCCCCACCACTGAGCTGACCTGACCCCCCCACACACAGCTGACCCACCACACACCCCCCCCCACACACTGACCTGACCCACCCCCACACACTGACTGACCACACCCACCCCCCCACACAACTGACTGACCCCCCCACACAACACCACCGAAAACAACCACAGGACTGACCCCACATCACAACACCGCCCCCGACTGCACAACATCGACTGACCATGACACCCACCACACACACCCCCACCCACCCCCCCCACACTGACTGACTACCCACCCCCCCCCACTGACTGACTGACCCACCCACACCTTCCCGCACACTGACTGACTGACCCACCCACAACTCCCCGCAACACTGTCTGGGACTACCCACCCACACTTCCCCGCACACTGTGACTCACCCACACCTCCCCGCCACAGACTGACGTGACCACCCACACCTCCCCGCCACTGACTGAACTGACCCACACACACCTCCGCGCACACTGACGACTGACCACACACACCCTCCCGCACACTGATGACTGCCCACCCACACTCCCCGCACACTGACTGAGCTGACCCCACCCACACCATACCCCGCATCACTGACTGACCCACCACACCTCCCGCCACACTGACTGACTGTGACCCACCCACACCTCCACGCACACTGATGACTGACCCACCCACACCTCCCCCACACGCCACTGACTGACCCACACACAACTCCCCGCACACTGACTAGACGACCCACCACACCTCCCCGCACACTGACGACTGACCCACCACCACCTCCCGCACACTGGACTGAGACCCACCCCTACCTCCCGCACCACTGGACTCTGACTGACCCACCCACACCCCCCACACACTGACTGACTGACCCACCCCTACCCGCACACTGACCTGACTCACCCACACCTCCCCACATCACTGACTGACTGACACCACCCTCCCCGCACACTGACTGACACCCACCCCTCCCCGCACACTGGACTGACTCCCCCACAGCCCCCCCGCACACTCTGACCCACACCCCCCCACACACTGACTGACACACACACTGACTTACACATACACACTGACACAAATACACATACACACTGACTGACACACATACACACACAGTGACTGACACACACACACACACACACACTGACTGACACACACACTGACTGACTGACTGACTGACATACACACACACACACTGACTGACTGACTGACATACACACACAGTGACACACATACACACAAGGAATTCACACTTAGTGCAAATAGCTAATACATGGGATGTGTGCCGAGCACGCGCATTCTAAGTCAAATTTATTTGCGTTTTGTAACTGAAATTGTATTTTGATTTTTAATTAAAACATCACCAACACAAATACAATTTCTGTGACAAAAGTCAAAGAAGTTTCACTTACTATGCGCGTGCTCAGCACACACAGCTTTTTTTTTTCTATAACAACCATTTACAAAGTCACATTCCCTTCCTTTTCTTCAACAGGCACACCCCTTTTTGAGCCCTGCCCTCTCTTTAGCATGCACCAATTGTATCTATTGACTGTCTGGTCACATGATCTTCCCCACAGAACTTTGTCATATTTGTAACCCTGTTCCGCCCCAAATCTCATGTCGTGTATCCTAGGGGAAATGATGTCCTGGTTAAAGTGTCTAAGGTGGTGCAAGCCTGCTGGCAACATGGGGCCCTGAGTTTCCTGCGGTGGTATGGGATATCAGGACAGGCTTTTGAGGTAGAGCTGAGTAATACTCACTGGTATGGCGCCTCCATCTCCAACGAATTCCCAGAATGGTAGGGAGGAATCTCTGAAGGAGAACTTCTCTCTGTAACTTCTCCCTGAATGATTCCAGGCTCAGGCAAGAAAGTTTCTATATCAAGGATATACTTTATTTATCCACTAGGCAGACTGCCCATCTTGCAGCCAGGTCACTCAGCCGCACATCAGTGGGTTGTCACCCGAAGGAAGTCCCTGGACAATCACTCCTAGTCAGGGCCCTAGAAGCTGTTCTAGCTCTTCTCTTACTTCCTAGTGGAGTAAAAGGAATATCCTCCCACCTCTCCCAGAGGTAGGGCCACAAAGCCTGCCAGAGCCCTGGCAGCTTACTGGGGTAGACTATCCTCTCTCAAGGGAGAGAGGAACTGACTAAATTCAGGAAATGCTGTGCAATAAGTAGTTCCAATAGGCACCATCCCTGTGTCAATGTGATTGGACACAGAGTCTGATGACACTATCTTCACTCCCTCACTGCGCAGCATGTGTGTGTGGGGAAAACCCATGATTACTCCTGGCAAACCTGCCTTTAACAGGGATGATTACTGCCAAGAGGAGAAATAGCTATAGCCCCCAAACTACCCAGGGCTACACTCTCCCTCTGGTGGAAACCAAAGGCCCCACTTGGTCCTAAATTTGCTGGGCCCTCTCTGATGAACAACCTACACAAACATATTATAATACAACAGTTTATTCATCAACACAATGCATTACGTTGGCAAATATAACACCATTCTTATGAAAATTGCAGTGACTAGGATTACTCCCTACCGGAGAACCCACTCTTAATAGTAATGCCTAGGATCCGGCTTCTTGACCTCTCTCCCATTATGGTCAATGATAGTGATGGAGTAAGACTTAGGAGGCCCGTTCTCTGGATGGTACACCACATTGTGTTTAAAAGTATTCCTGCCTATACTCTATATCCTTATCAGGTAGCATACCTTTTCCTCTGTTCTAAAGCAGAGTGACTAATTTTGGAGCTTAGATAGTCCTCAAAAGCTTCTCTTAACCAGGTCTCCCGTTGCTGCTCTATCTGCTGCATTATAGGTTCTGGTACATATGGATACTCATGTCCGTGAGATTGCTTGTACCGGGCAACTATGACTCTCTCTGCCCTACTCACTCGAGTCAGCTGTCTGTTCCCAGCCTTGCCTGGCAGTACCCAGGACAAGGGTTCCTCTGAAGCTATTTCATGATAAAGGATTTAGGATCCTTTAGGGATTACAATACCGCTTCATATCTTCCCACCTCCTAGTGAGCTCATCTTTAGTTTCCTCAGTGGAATAGGTTCCTAAGTCCCACCAATGGTCCACTATGTCTTCCAGCATTAAAACCTAGTGCGGTCCAGGAACGCTGAGTATCCCTCAAACAAAGGCACCCACCATTTAGTACAGTACTATGCTCTTTTACTGCTAACGAACACACTGACCATTCAGTGTCTCCACATGATGATACACCAGATGATCCACTGGAATATGTGTGTGTATAGGAACGTTTGGCTTTCCCCTTAACCATATGTTTAAAAACAGAGGGGTTCATCACCGGAGGCTTCATGCACTGTACCACTTCCCTCCCCGATCCCTCATCAGAGGTTACACAATCACCCCAGTCCTTGGATGAAACAGGCCTTTCCACTGATGTACCCTGGGAATCCCCAGACCCCCTTGGCTTGCTCGGGACAACGATGGAGATGGGGCAGGGGCCATCGTAGCCTGTCGGGAGTAAAGTGGTATCTCACCGCTCTGCTTGCTTACGATGGTCCTTTCAACCTCCGGCTCAATCTCGGGTTTCATCTCCGACCAGCTGGGAGTCGCCACGGCCGTGGGACTCTTCCGTGGTTCAGGCCGCACCAGCGCTTGCTGTCGGGGAATCTCGATACTCAGCGGCTCGATGTCACCGGTAAGTGTTTCCTCTTTTATTGCAGCACTGCTATAGTGGTCCGCCAGTAGGTGCATCACCACCGATGAGCTGCTACCATGCTCGTCATCCTACGAAGCCGGCAGGGGCACCTCCGCAGGGGAGCGACAGCGGGGCTCAATATTCTCACTGGAGGCAGAGACCACGACACGGTCCCTCTCTGGCACCACCATCAACAGTGATCCCCATTCTCTCTGGTCATTCATCTTTTCCGTTTTGATCTCTAGCCACACCGGGTCTGTTCCAGAATCCGATTCTGGAACCGGGTCACTCGGTGATATACACGGCTTGAGACTGCAGATGTCTCAATGTTGTCCACCTCAGTCAACATCGCTGGAGAGCCAGCCGGCGGGGCACCGAAAGCTAGAAATGGCTCTACAGGACACAAATAATGAATTCTGGACTGTTGATATCTGGCAGTAGTGCTGATCTCTCCTCCCGGTAGTCTGCATTGGAGAAACAGGCACCGGAAGACTTCTCTAACCCCCACCTCTACTACCAGGAGGCCTCCGGGAAGCTGATAAGGGTTTATATGGAAGTCAGCTAAAATGCTCGCAGTAGTTGCTCGTGTCAGCATGGGAACTCGACAATTCAGTCTTTTTTGCTCTCCAGCTCTGTGCAACTGAAGGTGAGGAAGCTCACATCTGGCTCCTCCTTCACTCAGGGTAGTGTGCTCTGGTTATCTCTCGCAGTGACCCCTCCCTCTGGTGGAGATTAGAGGAGGGTCACTCAGCCGCACGTCAGGACTCAGACACGCTTCTGAGCTAATCACGGTACAGGGGGGCGCGGTGTCTGCTTTCGCGCCACTTCCTATGCAAGGGCAGGGTTCAGACTTTCACGCCAGACCCGGCCAAGTTCCTGCAAATACTTTTCTTGCAGCCCGTTTGCACACAGCACATGCGCTACTCAGGCTTGGCGCGAACCGCCATTTTGGATTCTCCGCACCGCGCGGTGCAACATCAAACAAAGCCGCCATCTTAAACATACTTCTCTCACGCATGGTGCTCCCTAGCTGGGCAGTCGCCATCTTGGTGAAAAAAAGTATTCCAGTTAACGCTGCCCTTCTGATGGGGTAAGGGCATGCTCATCCTAATGTATCTGCAGTGTATGTACCTCTGCCTTGGTGTAACTACAATGTACCTCTGGCTAGGCAAAATGCTTTCTCATGCAGAATACTGAAAACTACTGCAGACCAATACAAGTGCTCTGTGGTTGATAGTCTGGTTACTGGCTAGAAGCACTTAGGATCTTCCCGGAAGCACTAAGAACATCACCTACTGTTGGCTACACATACTGCACCGACACACTTTATTCGAGCAAATACCCAGTATGTACCTGGCAGATACCTGGAATGCGCCGCTCCTCACCTCTGACAAGCCCCGTTGCGTTTGCCTTCCCAGCCTGGGTTCATGCCTTGCTGACGGGCGGCTGATCTGTTAAATGATAATGATTAGGATTTTATAGGTGCATATGTTCTTCGCGTGTCACCAGATGGCATAAATTCATGAATTGTAATGCAGTAAATATATTATACTGTGCAGTATGCAGCCAGCGGAATAAAATGCTCCAATCCCTGCCTGGAAAATACCTCAATGCACTCGGTCAGAAAACAGTCACAAACCTCAATACACCCGGGTATACCCGAATTCGTGGGACTAGCCGAGCTCGAATAAAGTGTGTCGCCAGTGTAGTGCAGATCCTACCAGAAGTTATTGACCCAAGTTAACCAGGCTACCCTGTTCAGAGGTAAGCAATGGAGACATTTTTAAGGTGAAATTAAAATAAGGCTTTATTGCCTGTTTCCTTAAATAGCACAGCAAACATATGAAAACAACAAAAACAAAAACCGCCTATCCCTGTGTAAGGGCTAACTTACTTACCCAGTCCCTATCTGCAGGTCTGGAGGGATAATCCCATTTCCACCCTATTCCCCAAAATCTCAAGAGATACCTTAAAGCAGGTGGCCCTTCATGTCAGTCTCTGGTAGGTTCCTGGGTCCCCTGTGTCCAGGAATATACATCTCTGGGTGTCTTGATCTCAGCATCCCTTTGTGCTCAAGACAGTGTCTGTGTGCAGGCTTCTCTGCTTTCCTGTGTCAGCTCCAAATGTCAACTCAGGAATCTCTCTTCCCATGTGACCATGTGACAGCGGCTTTGGGGAGAACGTACTGTATGTGACATCATTTAAAGCCTGTCACATAGTCCTACAGCCAATCAGAGTTGGGATGTATTTCCCATGCTCTGATTGGCTACTGTACCATGTGAGACCGGCCATCTTTCTTTTCATGATGTCATCTTAAAGGCAATTGAAGCACAGCCAATTAATTCCCCCCCCCCCCCCCCCCCAAAATCACATGGTTTTCACGGCCCAATCAGGGCCGTGGGAACCATATGATGACAAAGTGACGTCATAGGTCTATAAAAGCTTATGTCGTCTCATTTTGAATGCAGACGCCGAGTAGGACGGACCTCTGGAAGAAAGAAGAGAAGAGGGCGTGGCAGCAGACGGTAAGATGACCCCCAGAAGACCCCAGAAGAAGCCAGAAGGCAACGGAGGACACGGATTTTGCTGGCGAGGGGGCTTCTTATTGATGAGGTCAGTGGAACTTTATTTATTTTATTATGCTAGTTAATGTGTTTAATAATGGGCAAATAATCTATTATCCCTATCTGGATAATAGTTATTTTGCACATTATTGTACTATATGTGTTAGGGGGGTATTTCTTTATAAGTATGTATGTGTTTTGACATTAATTTGGGGGGGGGGCACAGAATTGGTACTGCAGGCCCGCGGGTAACACCTGAGGGCCCCCACCAGCCTACAGTATCATTGATGTACATATATGTGTATGTTAGGGGGGATATAGGGGTTTTTGGTGTAATATATATATATATATGGGGAAAGGCGGGGTTGCAGACCTGCCTAAGACATGCAGATGAGCATACAGTTGTATTTACATTTGCATATTTGCTTTGCTGTGGAGGGTTGTTGTCACTTTTTTTACTCACCATAACTTAACTCAGTATTATGGTTGACCCATCCTTTAGCTTCTTTGCATACCAGGTTAATCAACCCCACACTGATGAGACCCATTAAGGTCGAAACAGCTGTATGTGGGTGGTTTTCTGGGTATGCACCTTAACCCTGGCTGTGCTCAAAGCTGTGACCATGCAGCAAGCTTAAGCCTATAGGGAACCATGTTAAAAATGGTTCTTGAAGCAAAAAGTGGCACTGTGTGCTCATTTGCATGTCATTTCCCAGAATCCCTTGCTGCAGTGGAAGTGCTGTGTGCTGGGTGATAATGGGGAAAGGCGGGGTTGCAGACCTGCCTAAGACAAATGATATACATACATTGTATTTACATATATTTATATATATATATATATATATATTATATATATAGATATATCTATTATATTAGATATATTATATTATATTATATATTGTATTTATTATTTAGTGTGGGGCTGTTGTGTGTTTTATTTTTTTTATTGTGGGTAGCGGGGGTGGGTGATGGGGGCATTAGCCCTAACGCGTGGTTTGTTTAGGGCTTGCGGGTGGTAGCGAAGGGCTTACCCCTTCATGACCGTAGCGGTCATGAAGTGGTTAAGTGCACCGCACACCTTTTGGTTGTGAAACTTGGAAGAATAGAACCTAAGGTGACATGCAAACCTATGGTTTTGACAGTATTTTAAAATGCAAATACCTCTGGAATATCCGGGATGGAGTTTTCACATCCACAAGTAATTAAGTAAATATATAAGGTACTTGTAAGCTGGCAATACTACTGTATGAAACCTAAAGGATGGAAGACAAAAAATAGCAGGGTCTGAAGAAAAGTACAGTATAACATGCGTTCAAATCTCTCATTTATTTATGCTATAATAACAAATAAAAGCAAGCATCCATTCAAATTAGTGATTTCATATAACAGAACATTTAACATGCTGCATAAACCTGCACTTTAATGATATACTGTAACCTCTTCACAACTTCTTAGTTCAAAGAGGAGGTTAAGTAATGTACATTACAATACAGGTGGTGTTATTGCCCATACAAATGTTGTTTTGGCGGAAACCATAACGCTATCATTTCGTAGCAGCCATCTCACTCAAAAAACGTAAGGTCAATGGGGGAAAATCTGTTTTCTGTGATGTTCTATCAAGTTAACAGGTAATCAACACTTGCATGTGTATTATTATTTATTTTTATTTAATTTTTACACATGTTTTAATTTACAGATTATACTTGAGCGTTCCCTCTCATTTTCAATATGTCCTGGAACTATTTAATATACAAATAACATGGTTAAAAATAGTTTTACATAAGGAACAGGGTATACATTATATACAATACATTGCATGCACATACTGTAGAGAAGATGTATACTATAGGCTTATGTAACAGTTACAGACCAGATTAAAATGTGAGACAGCCTTTAGTTTTGAAAGAACTTAAACTGGTGGTGATGTGGAGACTTAAACTGGTGGTAGGTTGTTCCAGTTTTGGGGGTGCACAGTAAAAGGAGGAGCGGCCGGATAATTTGTTAGCATGTGGACCATGAACAGTCTTGTTTGGATCTGATCTCAGATAAGTGCTGCAGTGGTAGGGGTGAGGAGCTTGTTCAGATAGATGGGTAGCTTGCCCAGAAAGTATTTGAAGGCAAGACAGGAAAGGTGAACTGTGCACCTAGACATGAGTGATGACCAATCTAGTTCTTTGAGCATTTCACAGTGAGTGTGTGTTGTAGTTTGCATGTAGAACGAAACGACAAATTGAATTGTAGAAGGGTTTCAAGTTTGCTAAGGTGGTTTGGGTGGCCGACCATATGCTATACTCCTAGTCTATAATTGGCATTAGCATCTGCTGTGCGATACGCTTTCTGACCAACAACTCTCTCTACAAGGCCCACAATGCTATACCAACTCCGGCTTGTCCCCACTGCTGTGGTGTGTGGTTGTAATACCGTTCCCCCCTCAGTACTGGGGTCTTGCCAGGTCTGCGGCATACAGGCGTGACACTCTATCTCATTGGAACAGCCTATGTAGATCTAAGACTATGTGAAAAAAAAAAGCAAACAAGACATCTTAGACAGTAAAAATATATATTAGGACAACACACCACTATCCTTTATTACAAGTAAAGAATCTGTGGTACAGCAGCAAGGAATACAAGTGTAAGGTTCCACCAAGCAAAAACAGTCCTTCAGTGTGCATGTCCATAGAACATTGCATATAGCTACTGTTCTTAACTGGAACACTTTTGTGATTTCTCTGCTCTACCTGGAAGTAGCCCATCAGGGTGCCCGTAGGATCCGCGTCTCTAGGGAACCGCAATCACAAGGCTCCAGCGTTTGATCCACTATCTTCTTCCGTTTACTCGCGCTCACAGATGACGCTCGGTCTGACTCACGGCTTCAATCTGGCCTGTGCCAAGAAAATAACTTATTGTCATTGCAACACTCTGAATAGAATGAATAGCACACCATTCGAACCCAACTAGTTTTTGCTTCCTCCTAAGCTTCGACAGGGGATATGGCTTAGTTCATACTCATACTTTTATATCCTCCAGCATTAATCAAGCAAATTAAATATATTAACTATAACTTAAAAAATATATAAATCTAAAGTGCAATTAGATAAACATGCTAATTTGATTAATATACATATCTATACCTTTATAAAAATATATAAGATTAACAATGTATATCCCTGCCATATTTATACAACAATATGAATTTATTAAATGTAATTAAAAGTTAAAATACTAAGAATCAATCTTCAAATCTTAAAGGAACGGGGCCTATTATTTACACATTCATTTAAATTCTTGGAGCTTTTGTTGTAATTTTAAATCCATTCCTGTTCTTTTTGCATCATTCTATTCGATTCTTATAGATCTCCCCCTTGATTTTGGGGGGACCTTCTCAGACAATGAATTTAAATTTGTTTAAATACACTATCAAAAGTTAACAAAACATACAAAACCCCAGCAAGCTCTTTTTGGGAACCCCTGAGCCCCGCACAGATGTATAGTAAATAATTGTCAAAAAGGAGAGCTATTGAGCGTGGCATATGTATACAACAAACGACAGAGAAGCTGAATGCTACATCTAATATGACAAACCATACACAGTAAAATACTTATATATTCTCTTGAAAAAGGTAATTTAGTTTAACCCTTTGGCCAAAGCATTGTAAACTGCGAGGCCACGACAAGCAGGAAACCCTGTTCGCAAGTTCCTAAACACCTACGCATAAAATACTAATATATCTCTACTGACAATGAATGAGATAGATAGTCTCTCTATATTCTGCCAATTGGAATTTCTCAGATGAAGCAGTTTAGGGTTTACTATATCCCATTACTTCCATAGCCATATGCTAATAAGGGTCCTACCAATAAAAAAATGTTAGCATAAAATTAGCTTTGTGACTGCCCATTAAACTCAGGGAAAATGATCTCCATCACCTATTTAGTTAACGACACTTTGTTGCCTTGATTTAACGAGCTCTGCGGACTGATCCTAATAACGTTACCAACAACTGTCATTTTTTTTAATGTTATATTTTTAATATTTTTTTCTCTCTTCCACTCTCACTTTCCTCTCACTCACTCTCTCTTCATCACTAAACACTCACCAGTCAAGCCTAAACAACTCATCAATTTAAAACCACACTATGACACACTATGTCACAAATCAATACAACGCACCACAGAATAATTTGCAAAAGAATATTATGCTCTATGTTGCCATTCGCTAGCTGGCTGAGATTTTTTTTTTTTTTGTTGCTGAAAGCCTTGTAATTTGGCAGCGTTTTTAGCCCAAATAGATGCGCAGGAATCGAAGAAAAAAATTGTGAATGCCTTTTCGACAAGTAACACATCTCCCGGTAACAATGAAAATTCCTATTTCTCCTCTAAATAATAAACTGCATGAATGTTTTATCACATAATCAGCTGGCTACATTTACAAATAACAGGAGCTGCAACAACAAATGTTGTATATTTTTTTACCGCCAGCTTTTTACTATTATTAGCATATATCCAGCCTTTCTGCTGATCCTTCTGAACACCATTTTGTTGAAGATGATAGAGTATTTTAACATATACATACACATAACAGCTGTTACTACGCATTTATGTAGAAAGGAGAAATCTGGTTTTTTAGAGTTTTGACTAAATAATACATACTTTTCTCTCAGAAGTAATTATCACTGAAGCATTAACACATACATATCTCTGAAGAATGTCTGCAACAATATTCTTGGCCATGCAAAACCATAATATAAAATAAATAGTTTAGTAAAATGACAGCTTATGGTATCTTAGTAGTAAGATTTTTTTTTTAAACCAAAGAGATTTTTTTCAATTTTTTCGTGAACCTAAGCACAGAAAGGCAAAATGAAGAAAAAACCAGCCAATCACTCTAGAAGATAAGAAATTTTATTTTATGAACATTAGCTTTTCATATTATATATGTATTTTAAACCTTTCAGTTAATACACTCATCTAATTAGCCTTAACGAAAAAATGCGCTTTTTTTCAGAGCATTATTTCGTAAATTTCATATAAAACAGCTGCAACGCTACCTGAACATAAAATGGTTTATGCAATGGTTAAGGTGATGTTATTATTCATTAAAAATTGTAAACCGCCTTAACAGAACAGTAATGCCTTCAGCTATCTAAAATTAAACAAATGATTTGAAACAATACAGTCTTGGTTTCTCTTAACGGTTTTTCAGTTGATGAGTTTAAAACAAAATAGCTGTACACAAAAAAATAAAATGTATGTGCTTATCTTTATCTGTTTGAACGCCTTATTATTTTCATGCTGCAAAAATGTCAGTACAAGTAAAATAGCATACTATGTACTTCTCTGTTTTAGCAGAAAATATTTACCTTAAGAAAAGAAAAAAAAGTATTTAGGGTCTTATTTTATAAGTGGCTCCGATTTGGCAATTTTCATCCTAAATTCCCTAATGGATTTTAATGGGGAATTTGTCCAAAAATGGCCAGATTTTCTGCTTCGGCGAATCAGAGAACCCTTAATCTTGTAAATTAACAATGATGTTCTCTTTTTAAATATAATCCTGTCTTGATTTATTATCTTGTAAAAATGAATATAATGTTAGTATTTTACTGAAATAACTGCTCTACTTTACTCCCAGATATTGTTTTAAAATGTTGCTACCATCTACAAGACATGAACAAATAAAAACTTTTCTGTTCCAAGTACGATTTCAGGTGAAAATAAATCCCTTTAGAAATAACCTACAGTACACATATCTATTTTAAAAAAAACCTGATTTTTGAAAGGCAGTTCATTGATTAATTATTCCATTTATTGTAAAGATTACAAAGGAGACAAAGCTTAACTTAATTGTATATGACACTGGTTATATGTTTTCGCATTCAAATTAGTTACAATATTCTTTTAATTCTTGTTTACGGTAATTTAAAGTGTATTATGTACAGTAAAAACATATGGGTACTTAGGCTTCAGTAAGAGCAAACAGTGCCTTATGGGATACATTTAAACAGTATTATAAATTCTTGAACTTGAAAAACAGGTGCACGTGACAATTGTCAAATTAAATGTGGCAATTGTAAGGATGTTTTCTGTAACAATACGCAAGTTCATATAAGATTAACAAGAAATCAAATGTAAAAAAGAAGCTTCTTTTGTACAGAGATATTTGACCAAATAATATATACTGTATGTGAATCAAAGAAGGATTATAGTATGTTTACAATTGTTGTTCAGCTAGTCTTGGCTGATTGGGGGGTGGCAAACTCCTACCTAATTGTAGCTCACCCCCTCCACATTTAAATGGTTAGGGCTCACTCCATAGCATCTTCATCAGGGGAACTTGCTTGCTTGCAGTTTGGTTGTGACAACTCTAATTCAGAGTGCTTTTCCTGGTAATGTACAGTTAATAAAAGCTTCAATCAAAACTTAGAACTTTCAACAAATATTGACAGATTTACTATGATCATTCTCCTGTTATTACACAGGTTTATTAGAATTTTTATTAGCGTTAGGGACCCCTGAATTGTTGGTCTGCCGTCAGTTGGCTCAGGGCTTACAAAAATTTGGCCAAAAATGTTAAACTAAAAGACCATTTACTTAATAGATATTATACATATATTTTAGGCACTGTACTGTACCTGTATGAGTGTTCCACTGGATTTGCTAACACTGAGCTTTGTCTGTGTGTTTTATGTTCTGTCTCTGGTTTTTAAATATTATTGCCATGCCAGTAGGCACTCCTCTGTGCACTCTATGACTTATATATATGTTGTGGTTTTTTGGGGGGTTCATAAAGCTTGTTAGTTTCCAGTATGTGAATCAAAGAAGGAGACATGTTAGAGTTGCAATTTTAAGTACTTAGCATTTTACCATTTTACCATTTATTTCAACATACTGTACGTACTGTAATTAAATAATTTGTAATTGCTTTTTTAAACATAGCTCCGATTCCGAACAAGAAACTCGACCACTTTAGTCATTCTGAGAGACAGCGGGATAGTGAGAAACACCGCGGGGAGAGTGAGAGGGCAGCGGGAGAGTGAGAGCAGTGGGAGAGGTAGGGCAGCAGGGAGAGTGAGAGCGAGGAAGTGGGCGACAGTGGTAAGAAGGAGACACGGGTTAGAGGAAGAGAAGCGAAGGGGGAGCGATGAGGGAGAGATACAGCAGGGAGGAGAGAAAGCAGGAGGGAGAGAGACAGGAGGAGATGGAGAGACAGCAGAGAGAGGGAGGAGCAGCAGGAGAGGAGAGACACCAGGAGAGGAGAAGACAGGGTGGGGGAGGGAGATACCCGGGAGGAGGGAAGAAAATCATCAGGTAGTAAATATACTATACAATTATATAATGGAATCCCAAGGAAAGCTGAAAAGATAGACCAAATTATTTTTAATAATAATACCCATTAATATTTTTTAACCATACATTGTCATTTACACAAAATTTACAAGGTAAAATCTATTGAGTGTATTATAAAGATAATATATCAATGTTTGTATATTGATATAACAGCATTTCATTTGAGGTAGAACATGCAATTTGGATGAGAGCATCTGGTTGATGTATATTACAAGGGCGTTTTCCATAATTTATAAGGAACATCATTAATATTGTAGAAACAATTGGTTAATGGATAGAACAATCGTATATAGTTAATACATCACTGATAATTAAGTATTTGAGAGTACATGCGATGGATTGTGTTGGAAATTGACCAGAACTATTGATAGACATTGGGGATAGTTTAGATACCAGTAAGATTGATTGGAAGGATAAAAAATATTTGATTGTGAGATAATCTAGGATAGTACTAAGGCAGTTATAGTCAATTGGATTAGTATGGTAGAGTGATATCTATAAAATTTTAATTAGTAATATACATTTTTCATATTTTATAAGGCAATTAATTATATATTTCAATTTTATTTTTATAGCAGGGTTATATTTATATACATTTAAATAAATATTTTTGAATATACATTTAGTTAGAATATATATTTTATTTCGATTTTTTACTCTATCTTTCTTTCGCTTTCTCTTCCCTTGTCTTCTGCCTTTCCTTCCCTTTCTTCTGTTTCTCTTTCTCTGCCCCACCGTGTGTGGAGGTCGCTCGCTACTTGCTTGGTAGCGCGCAAATTGTCAATTTAGTGGTGCCCAGGGAGAGAAAGCCTGGTCAGGAAGGGAGACACAGTTTGTCTAGATTGAGATGGAGGAACATCAAGGAGGTTAAAAGGAGCCTTCCACTACGGAAGTAGAGGTTGAAGACGGCAAGAAGTAGGAGGGCTGAGAGATGGATGGGTAAGAGGAGTGACATAGAGGGAGATGGTCGATACAACGAGGAGGGAGAGGGAGGACAGTGAGGAGGGGATAGGGAGAGATAGGGTAGAGAGGAAGAAACAGCGGAGGGGAGAGGACATAGGGAGAGTGAGGGGTAGAGACAGTGGGGAGAGGGCGAGATAGTGGGTAGAGGGAGAATCAGTGGTGAGGGGGGATAAGGGAGAGGGACATACAGCAAGGAGATGAGAGGGAGAGACAGTGGGGAGAGGGAAAGACCGCAGGGAGAGGGAGAGTCAGCAGGGAGATGGAGAGACAGCAGGGAAAGGGAGAGACAGCGGGGAGAGGTAGAAACAGTGGAAAGAGATATTGTGGGCGTGGTTTACTACTGTGTCATTCAATGGGTTTATTGGCAAATGTTTTTATTTTATTTAAATATAATGTATTTTATTTAGTGCATGTTTTTTATTAGTGTTTTACACATTCATTGCCATTGTGGCAATCCATGTACATATTGTGAGCATAGTTAACCACAGTAACAATCAATGGGTAGAGGGTGAGAGGCATGGGGGTAGTTGCCCAGGGGAGGGTGGTTTTACCCCGTAATTACAATAGCTTTTAATAACCTCTAAGATGATAAAGTGATTAAATGCCAGTAGTTTTTATTTTATTTTAATGTCTGTGAACACTAAAGACGAGGATGATGAGGACGGCCTGCATCCTTGAAGGTTTTTTTTTTTACTTTTTACAGTATTATTTGTTTACTAAATGCTGGCTGGGTAATGTTTTATTTTTAATGAACAAATGCGCTATGATCCAGATCTGGGTAATAGGAATTTTACCTTTTATGTTACTCTATTTGTGTGTGTCGCGAGGGAAGGGGTTGTTGGGAATAGAGGGAGTGGGTAGTAGGGTTGCTGTATTTTAATGTTTATTTGGGGGTTCAGGGGGTTGGTGAAGGGGGTAGTTGCCCCAGGGTGGGTAGTTAGGCCTCTCAGGTAGGTAGTGGGAGGGGTTAACCCATTCATTACCATAGTGGTTACTACTGCTAAGGTAATGACGGAGTTAACCCCTCTCACAACCTCCCATTAGGCTTAACAACCCACCTTGGAGCAACTTCCCCCTTCACCCTAATGACCCAGGTACTCTAATTTAACCCCTTCATTGACTTAGTCACTAGCCTCTTAAATTTTATTTTAATACAGTATTGAAGCAGGGGGTTTCCGGAGCTGAACAGCATTAACTTAAGCCCCGGGGGCCCTGTGCTTTCTGAGTTATATGCCCTTATATGGGATGCTTGTATCTCCTTGCATTGTTTAAATCTCTCGCGTCACATGACTGGGACATTTAAACAATGTAGGGAGATACCGGCATCCCATACTGGGGCCTGTATCTCAGGAAGCAGGGGGTCCCTGAGGCTAAAATGAACGTGATTAATCTCTGGAAACCCCCTGCTTCAATACTATGTTATTAAAATAAAAGCAGCGTGATCGCCTGTTAGAGGCGCACAGGTCTGTTTTTATCGCCAGCCTGGTGAAGGTGATGAAATAAGTCGAGCTAATACAAGTAGTAATGGTATTTTTAAAAATATTAAAATTTGATGAATACTATTTTTTTACTTAAACTTGCTACTGCATATTCACTGTGGTTTATTTTCGAAATCAACAATGTTTACTGAAACTTTCTATATTCTCTCTGTATTTTTTAGAATCTAAATTTTTAACGCACCCAAAAGTATGTGCCATATTGTTGGCGATACAAAATTAATGTATTGCTCCAGAAAAATAACTCACTTTTTGGGATATAAATTTGCATTATTAGGTGATCAAATTTTGAGAAATCGAGGACAATGTATATTAGATGTTTTGAAAGAACATACAAGAAGCAATCTACAAGTTATGCTAACACAGGGAATTTATTGAATTTATTTAAATTGCTAATTCCTAAATCTGTGCAAATTATTAAATGTTTCAGAATTAATGCTTTGTCTCAGATATTAAAAGTGACACCGTAAACATCGCACTTTAGGGCCTCATGTTTACCATAATGGCTTCTAAAACAGATGCATGTAAAAAAATACATAGGGGCCTATGCAGAGAGCAGCGAATTTTCGAAATTCGCCATTTTTTGGAGATAATCGCGCAGAAAACAGCAGAAAATGGAGATTTCCGAAAAACGCGCCAATTTTTCTTTTCTATTTGTAAAACTCGCCTCGCGGCTGGCGAGAACCGCAATCTCGCCAGTTTAAAAAATATCCGTATGCAGAGAGGCGCGAACGGCATCTAGCGGCTGTTCGCGCCAATAAAATGGCGCGATTGTCTCCGTTTTGCCTCGCCAAAAAAAACTGCCGCTCGCGGCCATTGCAAAGGGAAAAAAAAAGGCGCGAATTTGTTTTAACACATTTCTGAAGCGCGCATCTCGCCAATTTAAACTCGCCACACGCATCCATGTTAAACATAGCAGAATTCGCACTTTTCTGCATATGGAGATTAAAACTCTCCAAAAAAGCTACTTTTTAATAAATTCGCCAATTTTAAAATTCGCTGCTCTCTGCATAGGCCCCAATGTGTCCTTTGCACTAAGCGGCAAAAAAAATAAAATCGCCGGGCTATTTAAATTGCCCGTTTTGACAGCGTTGCTATCACGGTATGCATAAGGTCCAGAAAGCCTGTGATAGCAACATTTGCAAAACTGGCGAGTAGCTGGAGACCTGATGATCACCTCTCTGAAAAGGGCTCACCCGGCGATTTCTTTCTGCTGCAGAGAGAGAGCCGCATCTACCTGCACAACTCTCGTCAGAGATCAAATATGTTTTATATAAAATGCAATACTAGTGAATTGTAGCAGGAGGTCTCCGGAGCAGAACCTCGTTGATTTAAGGTCCGAGACCCCCTACTTCCCGAGATACAGGTCCCGCTATGGGGTGCTGGTATCTCCTATGCATAGTATTTCCACGGTCACGTGACGCGGGACATTTAAATGAATAGGAGATACCGGCACCCCATAACGGGGCCTGTATCTTGGGAAGCAGGGGTTCCCGGGCCTCAAATCAATGAGGTTCTGCTCCGGAGACCCCCTGCTACAATACACTAGTATTAAAACCCAAATAAAAAATTGAACTAATTTGTTACCGTGGCAGCTATTTGCTATGGTAATGAAGCTGCTTTAATGTAATTTTTATTAAAAGTGGGCGGGAGCAGGGTGCCTGAACCCTGAGATGAACCCCATTTATTTTAGCTTCGGGGACACCCTCCTTCATGAGTTACAGGCCCTGGTATGGGGTGCCGGTATCTCCTCCAGTATTTAAATCCCACGGTCAAGTGACTCGTCGATTAAAAAATGGCAGCGATATCGGTACCAGATGCCCCATACCGAGGCTTGTAACTCGGGATGCAGGGGTCCCTGAACAGAAATCAAAGCGGTTCAGCTAAGGAGATCCCCTGCTCCCACAAACTATAAATAAAAATTACAATAAATCAGCTTCATTACCTTAGCGGATAGCCGTTAAGACAATAAAGGTAGTTAAGGCACGATAGCATGTTTATTGAGGGCAGAGGGGTGAGTTAAGCGGGTACTTGGCCCTTCACTCAACCCCAGTTCTCCTAATAGATACAATATGTACTAACCATCAATACACAACCCACCCTCCCCCTGTGCCCCCACATAAAAACATTATCATTTTTATCTGCACAGGATTGATGCCAGAGGCCGGCAGGGGTCCCGGGTAGTCCTCACTAATATCCGTGGACCTCCAGGTTGTCCCTGTGGGTGTCAGGGGAGCCCACAGGGGGTCCTTGCATGATCCCTGCGGGTGTCTGGGGGTCCTTTGGGGGTCCTTTGGGGGCCCTCGAGTGGTTCCTGTGGGAAACCAGGGGTGTGCGCTGGCCTGTGGTACCAATCCTGTGCCTAAAAAAAAAAGAATATTTGCATACATTCAAATAAATACATCATCCCCCTAATACATACAGTTATGGTCAAAATTACTATTATCCAGATATGGATAATAGCTCATTTGCCTATTATAAAAGAAAACATTAGCCAGCCAGCAAAAATAATGTTAATAAATAATGTTAATAAACCTTTCTACTTACCCCTGCCAACATGAAGAGAGTCCTTGTCAGCATACTCCAGGTCCATGTCCTCCAATGCTAGCAAGAATACATGAAAACATACAATCTAATGGGCCCTAACCTCTTAATCACCTTAGCGGTTAATAACCGCTATAGTAATTAAGGGGTTAACCCACCCTTCCCCGCTACCCACCCGGGAAGCCTAAATACCCACCCAGGGACCACTATACCCACCCTGTACCAATTGATTGGCATAGTGGTACATCATAGCCACATAATATGGGCGTGATAAGCCACTATATCACTCAATGGTCACCCTAGTAAAAAATCATGAAGGCCAAAAATACACAATACAGCTCAACCCTGTTATAATGCTATCCATTACAACGCGAATCCGCTTATAACACGATGCAAGCGTGGCTCCCAATTTTCATATTTATTAATACTTTACAACATGATTATTGGTATCTTAAATACTTTATTGTACAATGCATACAATTGTACATTATTTATAACGCGATCCGCTTATAGTGCGATGTGATTCTTTGGACCCCAAGCACAGCATTATAAGGGGGTAGAGCTGTATTAAAAGATATACGCCAGTACCTAAAAACCCCATTTCAATAAATAAAAGCACTGGCCAAACAATAAAATATAAAAATAAAAGCATTACCAACCAATCAATTTAATAAATAAAAGCTCTAACCAACAAAACAATTAATTAATTTAAACCACTAGCCAACAAATCAATGAATTAATAAAACCACTATCCAACACATCAATTAAAACCAGTAGCCAACAAAATAAATAATTAATTAAAAACTCTAACCAAATGGAAAATGAAATTAAAACAAGCCATCCAAATAACAAACAATTTAAGCCAAACAATAAACAGAAAACTAAAAAACAACAATCAATAGAAACAAGCATTTGCCAAAAAATGCATTGTCTTTCACTGTATTTAGCTGTACCCTAAACGGGCACAGATTAAAACATTATCTGTCAATGGGCAATGAAAAACATTAAAAGAAACAAAACTAATGTAACCTATCAATGCCATTGACTGTAAGACCATGTGATATAGCCACGTGGTTTGAAGGATGTGACGTACCTCCCTTGGAGATAACGTCTCATCCTTAATGGAAAGAAAAGGAAGCAGGCACATGATACAGCATCCAATCAGATTGTAGCTGTACCATCTGACCTGAAAATGTGACGCCACAGGCTCTATAAAAATCCTCAATGCCTCATTTAACAGAAAGAAGACGACGAGAGAACGTCCTGTTCTGGATTTACCATTGGGTTGTATTGACAGATGAAGATAGAAGATTAAAATAAAGAAAGAAATAATGACAGGTGAAGAAAGAAGACGGTGATAAAAGATAAAAGAAAGAAGAATTTTGTTACCTGTTCCAGATCTCCAATGTGGATGGCGTTGGATTGACTTTGATGACGTCGCGGTATAAGAGCTTGCAGAATCGCCGGGATTCAGGGGGCCAAAGCTTCTAAAGATAAGAAAAATATTTAATGTACAGAATGTAATTTTATTTTAACGGGTTTTTAATTGTATTTGGTTCTTTTAATATTTTTACATGCCCATTGAATGATAATGTATTAATCTGTTCCCGTTTATGGATTTTTATTTGTTTGTTATTTTTTCGATTTCTTTTTACTGTTTGGATTAAATTGATTTGAATTTGGATGGGTTGTTTTTAGTACATTTAAGATTTAGTTAGCATTTTTAATTATTTGTTTTGTTGGCTACTGGTTTTAATTAATTAATTGTTTTGTTGGCTAGTGCTGTAAATTAATTAATTGTTTTGTTCGCTAGGGGTTGTATTTGTTTAATAGTTTGCTTGGATAGTTGTTTATATAATTGGATTGTTTTAGAATAACATAATTGTCATAATTTAACTTATTTGGTTATAGATAATTATTTGTGATGTGTACTATTGGGCTATTTAATTTTTTTATTTTGTGGGTGTTTTGGTGCTTCTATATTTATGTGATTATTGTGTATTTTTGACATTAATTATTTTTATTAGGTTGACCATTGAGTGATATAATTGCTTATCATGCCCATATTATATGAGTATGATATACCACTGTGCCAATCAATGGGTACAGGGTGGGTATAGTGGGTCCAGGTTTGGTGCTTAGGTTACCAGAGGGGGTAGTGTGGGATGTGGGTTAACCCCTTAATTACTATACCGGTTATTAGCCACTAAGTTGATTAAGGGGTTAGGGGCCATTAGATTGTATTTGTTAATGTTTTCTTGCTGGCATCGGAGGACATGGACCTGGAGTATGCTGCCGAGTAGAAGTAGAAAGGTTTATTTAGGTAGGCCATATAAGGCCCCTCCCTCTACCTGCACATTAGTCTTAGGATTCTTCCATAGCTGAAAATATATAACTGATAGGCATTGGACATACATAGGGAGGGTTACTATGTGCCCACTGCCATGGTTCCAGGAAAAGAAAATTACGATAAGTTGTTTTAAATTTTCTTCTTTCCTGATCACGCTGGCAGTGGGCACCATTGGGACATACCCAAGCAGTGAAAATTTTTAAGGAGGGATACATCAGAATGAACAACACCAGTTAATGCCTTATCAGTTTGACCTTTATTAATACACCTTACACTTATTTCACTACAGATTCTAACAATACGACCAAAGCTTGCGTCAGCTGATGTTTGTACGTCTAGTCTGTAGTATTTCAAGAATGTATTGAATGAGGACCAGACTGACGCTTTTGCATATCTGTCCTGGTGTAGCCTGGGCTTTAAATGCCCATGAAGTAGACATGGCCCCTGTAGAATGAGCTTTAATGTTCAAAGGTTTATCTTGTCCTTTGCTTTCATAAGCCTTTTCAATACAAGACACTATCCACTGGGAAATTGTTGTCTTTGATGCTGCTTGACCTTTCTTCGGTCCCTCTGGAATGATGAATAGTCTGTCTGACTTTCTGATATCTCACATCTTTTCCAGGTACACTTTTAGACATCTTACCACGTCTAATTTGTGTAGTCTTTCTTCTTTCTTATTCTTTGGTTCTGGACAGAATGACGGAATCACAATTTCTTGATTCATATGGAACTGTGATACAACTTTTGGCAGGAATTGATGTTCTGGTTTGAGAACTGCCTTGTCTTGATGTATGACTAGGAATGGTTCATTGGCTGATAGAGCCTGTAGTTCTCCCACTCTCCTTGCTGAGGTGATTTCTATCAAAAACGCCATTTTCCATGATAACCATTTTATCTCCTGTATAGGTTCAAACAGAGCTGCTGTTAGTACATCCAATACCAGGGACAAGTCCCATGTAGATACCCTGTTCTTTATTTGAGGCCTTAACCTTTTAACTGCCTGAAAGAATCTGATGATCAATCTTTCCATTGCCAGATTTCTTTCCAACAAGGCTGATAGTGCAGACACCTGTACTTTCAATGAGCTAAGACTGAGACCTTTCTCAAATCCTTTTTGCAGGAACTCCACTATTGATACAATTCTAGGTGAAAGGAAATTTTGTTTTTCTTTTTCACACCAATCGCAAAAGCAAAGCCAGATTCTATGGTATACTTTCGATGTGGAACTTTTCCTTGCTTGTAAAAGGGTTTGGATTGTTTTGTCTGAACAACCTTTCAGTCTCAATGTTTCCCGCTCAATCGCCATGCCGTCAAACCCATTGTTTGGCATTCGGATGACATATTGGCCCCTGTCGCATCAACCCTTTGCGATCTGGTATGTGCCATGGTGTATCTACTGCCATATTTACCAAGTGTGTGAACCAAAGCCTTCTTGGCCAGTAGGGTGCTACGAATATCACCTCTGCTTGGTCTTCCCTGATTTTCCTGATTGTTTTCGGAATTAGGGGAATTGGAGGGAACAGGTATGCCAACTTGAAGTGCCATTTGAAACTGAGAGCATCTGTACCTTGTGCGCTTGGATGAAACTGTCTGGCACAGTAGTTCCTTACCTTGCGGTTTTGGTGTGTCGCCATGAGATCTATGTCTGGCTGACCCCATCGCTCTACCAGTTCTTGAAACACCTGTGGATCTAATGCCCATTCTCCTGGGTATATGATGTTCCAACTTAGAAAGTCTGCTGTGACATTTTCTAGTCCTGGGATATGTATGGCTGTAATTTCCGACAAGTGGCACTCTGCCCACAAGAGGATTTCTGCTGTGAGGTTCATCAGCTTTCTGCTCCTGGTTCCTCCTTGTTTGGCTATATACTTGACAACTGACCTGTTGTCTGATTCTATGTTTATACAGCCACCTCTTATATGGTCTTGGAAAGCATCTAAGGCCCTTTGTACTGCTTTTAGTTCCAGCAGATTTGATGGAAGATGCTTTTCCTGGTTTGTCCAGGTTCCTTGCACCAATGTTTCTCTCATATGGGCACCCCAACCTGTGTTGCCCGCATCTGTTGTAATTTTTACCCAGTGCACTGGTTGTAGTGTTTGTCCTTTTTCCAGGTTTCGGGTATCTTCCCACCACTTTAATTCCTGTTTTGTGTGTGGGTGTAACAAGATTCTTTGTCTTGTGTCCTTGTGCTTCCCGTTCCATTGTTGCAGAAAATTGTTTTGCAGTGGTCTCATATGTAGTGCTGCCCATTTTGTGACGCTTAATGTTGAAGCGAATTTCCCTAGGAGCTTCATGCATTCTTCTGCTGAAGTCCTGGTAGCTTTCCTGACCTTCTTTGTTTGCATGGCTATGTCTTGCCTCTTTGCGTCTGATAGTCTCACTTCTCCTTTTGCTGTATCGAATTCTACCCCCAGATATCTTAACAGCTGAGTGGGCATGAGATGGCTCTTGTCTCTGTTTATTAACCAACCGTGGTGTTCCAGGAAGGTTATTACCATCTTCTGGTCTTGTTGGAGTTTCTCCAGACTCTTTGATTTTACCAGGATGTCGTCCAGGTATGGGTATATTTCTACCCCTCTCTCTCTAATTTCTGCCACTAGAGGGGCTAGAACCTTTGTAAACGTCCTTGGGGAAGTAGCCAGACAAAATGGCAGTGCTGTGTACTGATAATGATCTTGATTTACTACAAACCTTAGGAATCTTTGATGTCCCTTTGCTATGGGCACATGTAGATAAGCGTCTTTTAAGTCTATCGCCACCATCCAGTCTCCTGGTTGTACCTCTTGAATAATCAGGTTCAACGACACCATCTTGAATTTTCTTATTCTCAAGAATAAATTTACCTTCCTTAGGTCTAGGATTGCTCTGTAATCCCCTGTAGGTTTTTTTACTAGAAAAATCCTGGAATAAATTCCGCTTCCTCTGTCTTCCTGAGGTACCTTCTTTATTACTTCTGCTTGTAATAATTTGTTTAAAGCCGAATTCATCTGCCTTCTTTTTTCCTTGGACTGTATATATGTTATTACGTCCATATTTCTTCTTGGCATCTCCCTGAATTCTATACTGTACCACTGACGAATGGTCTGTAATACCCAATTGTCCTGTATTGTTTGGGCCCATGTTGCAGAAAACTGCTTCAGTCGCCCTCCTACTGACAACTGCTGGGCCCTCTGACCTTCATGTGGATTTATTCTTTGTGAATGATCCTCTTCCTCTGGCGCCACGAAAAAGCCGGTTCTGGCCGCCCCTCCATGTTGTTTGTCTTGGGAATGACCTACCAGGTCTATATGCCTTTGCTTCTTTATACTGGTTTCTATTAGCCTGTTGGAAACCGAATCTTCTGGCTCTGTTTTCCTGAGGTGAAAAAGTGCTCATACCTCTTGATGCTTTTGTTATTATCGCATCCAGTTTGTTACCAAAAAGGAACTCACCTTCAAATGGTAATCCACACAAGCTGTTCTTTGATGCTGTGTCAGCCATCCACTGTCTAAGCCATAAAGCCCTTCTTGCTGATACCGCCAGCGCCATAGATTTGGCTGCTAATTTACTGCATCCAATGAGGCTTCCGCTATGTAATCTGTTGCCCATTTTACTTCTGACAGTGCTTTAAGAATAGCACTTCTTTACGCCTTTGTCTATTGCCTCTTCAATGTTGGCAATCCACACTCGCATAGCCCTTGCTTCTGACGTAGTTGCTATGGCAGGTTTGTAGGATGTTCCTGCGGTAACGTATATATATATTTTTTTTTTTTAATACATAATCCATCTTCCTATCCATAGCGTCCTTCAATGACGCAGCTTCCTCTATTGGTATTGTGGTCTTTTTTACTATTCTGGAAATAGCAGTATCCACCTTTGGGCTGACCTACCAAAATTTTACCTCCTCTTGTGGGATTGGATACATTTTCCCAAACTTTTTAGGCGTAAATACTCTGGCGTCTGGTCGAGCCAGCTCCACCTGAATGAGGTCCTTAATTACTTGATGGATAGGAAAGACTCTACCTTTTCTTTGTCTCGCCCCAAAAAGTTTATCCTTCTTGTGGGTTAACTCCTCTGTGTCTTCTAGTTCCAATGCCTGTCTCATGGCTTTGATGAGTGGATCCACCATTTCTACATCAAATTCAGATTCCTCTCCTGAATATCTTGATCTGATGAATCCATTTCACCCTCTGATATCTGAAAACAATCAATGTCAGACTCATCTGATGAAAAACCTTTCCCCCTATCCAGACTGGTTTGGGATCTAGATCTTTCTGCGCAGGGTTAACAGCTTGCTGGACTGCCGCATCAACACTCTGTTTAACAGCCTCCTTCATCAATACAAGGAAAGTGCTCATTTGTTCACTGGTATCCCCTGCAGCTGCCTTAAGACAATCTTCACATAATTGCTTCCCTATTAGGGCTGGTTTCTCACAAGCTGAACACCATTTAGTTTTCTTAGCAACCTTTATTTTATGTTGCAGGGATTCCCCTGTCCCTTTTGAAGACCCTGCTTTTGGGAGGGTAACCACCGAACTATATTATAAAAACAAAATAAATACTAAACATACACCCTAATGTATATAGACCATCTCTCTTTCCCATGTAGAACTAAAACTAAGGACTCACCTAGTCTTGGGAACTGAAGTTTTTGGGTGTTTCCATTTTCGAATCCATTTCCAGCACTTGGCTTCTCCATGCTGAGCGTTCCATGCTGCAGCTTTCACTCACACATACACACAGTGTGGTCGTCGCTTCTATGATGTATCAAGTGCTCGTGCATGGCCCGCGTGTCTGTGCACGCATCTGCCGGCCGGAACCTGACGCGCGCGCTCCCATGCAGTCGCGTGCACTGTTCCCTGTACCGCAGCGTTCCAGACGCTAGCGTGGTCAATTTGAACCTTTTCTCCGGTTCGCGGCTATGGCTGCTCCCCCCTCCGCGTGTAGCGGGCTCCTGGGGTACTTTTACCGCAGCGTACCAGACGCTAATGCGGTGAGTCTGGGCCTCCACGGCTCTCAGCTGCAGCTGCTATGCACCCCTTCTGCTTACCTTTCGTTTGGTACTGGGGCTTCCTTGCATGTAAGCTTCCACGCCCGCGGCTGCAGCTGCTCCCCACCCCATGGATGTAATGGGTTCCAGGGGCTCCCCCGACTCTAAGGGGTCTCCATCTTGCCACCAGCAGGGCGCGTCGATCAGAGCTTCAGGGCAGAGAGGCTGAGACCCTGGATATCTGCACTAGGTGCAGTAGGTGAGTCCCTTACAAAATAAAAAATCCTACTCCTAGCTGTGAGGACAGGAAAAAGACTAATGTGCAGATAGAGAGAGGGGCCTTATATGGCCTACCTGCAAAAGTCTACTTAATGTCCTACCTAGAGTGAGAAGGGATTAACCCAATGGTGCCCACTGCCAGGGTGATCAGGAAAAAATGCATTCTTTTTTCCAAGTCCCCTCTCACCGCTTATTTGCAACTTCTCACCACTTTCCTGCCACCTTTTCCTGGCGGGGGGATTTTGAGAGGAAATATGTATTCTAGAGCCGCGATTAGCCTCAATAATCTAATCGGGGCTACAAGAATTTCACGAGTTTGAAAACCAGCCGATAAGTGACTTCTCGCCGCTCGTTTGGCATTTTGTTCTCGGAATTTTTTTTGTCAAAAAGGACTTTTATCGCTGGCTTACTAAATAGCAGTAGGCTTTTATGGCGAATAGGCTTCGATACGTGGCTTATCAGAGCTTTGTGCATACTCCCTATAATTTTGTATATCAGTTTCATCTTTGAAAATTCTTATTTTTCATCAACAAATATCTAGCTTATCAGTTTTATGCTGATATTAGTTATACTTGATATGTTTTGGAACAAGTAATTTTGCCAAATTAACAAAGTAAAAAAAAAAAAAATCCTGAATAAATAATATTATTTTTAATTATTTGAGAGAATGTTTTACCTGTGAGGTTCAGTGGTAAACACTTCTGGATATACTGTAGTGTAACAGAAAAAAATCTGATCCTCTCATTTTGTCATGAATAATTTTAGAATTAATAACCTAAAATCATTAGCCACCTACGTCGGTACACGTATGTAATTGTTCATGTTCTTACATTTGGCACACACTGTCTTATTTTTGGTATGGAGTGCATCATGTTCATAGGTATGAATGCATTAAGAATTGTTTGCATCCAGTTGCATTTGTTCTTTATGCCAAGAAAAACTTAACAGACAATTTTGGTTAAATTGGTTATATACATTGGCACACATTATCTGTGTCAATTTTATGAATAAAAATGCTATTAGTGAAGCTTTATATGTAGCCTATTGTACAGTATCTGTTTGAAACCAAAACTATAAAATCACTGCTTCTTCAGTATTAGGTTAGGGTGCTGACATTTGAAAATGTTTTAAGACTTCAGCGCGTTTATTTGAATCCAGTTGAGAACTTTCATTGTGGAAGTTGCCAATTTTTCCTTTGGGGGCTTAATGCTTTTGAGCCAAGACTGAGAAACTGTCATACCATAATGATTTATATGCGCATGAACAATAGCTGCTAGGATTGTTCCTAAACAGAAAAGGTCAATGTAAGCCATTGCATTTAATAAATTCTTTTTTGCACTTTCAGTTTCACCAATCTTGAAAAATTTCTATGCCCCAAGGGTGTGTGATTGAAAAACATGAGGCATGGAAAATTGTTTTTCTGTGAGTTTCTGTGTATATCTCTGCTTCTGCCATGTATGACAAAAGGAAAGGATAAACTATTTTCATGTCTAACTTCTCTGACTACAGTATAGATAAAACAAGCCAGGTATGGTAAGCATTTTCTATTACATCTTTTTAATGTATCTCATGTTTGTAATACTGTACAGTATAAACCTTACCATATATATATTTATATTATTGTACAATACACATCTGTATAACCCTGTGTTGGATGTACCATGATGTATCCTCTCAACCCATAAATGTGTTTAGAATTTTTTCTTCAAAATTGTTTTTGATGACATCAAGTGACATACATGTGATCAAGTAACTGATCTACACCTGTCATGCAACTACTCTTCCATTTGCTTTACAAAACATTTCTTCAAGTGGTTCTGAGCTCAACCTAATAGTAAAGCTAACAATGTATTGATCCTGTAAAAACATTTTGCTTAGTCATTAACTGAATAAACAAATCAGATAAATCAGACCAAAGCAAGTATGGCATCTGAAAATGGGTATCGTGTATTCTATCTCTGCAAAGAGGACCTAGGTGCATTATAGAAATGTAATAGAATTGATATGCAGATGCTGCAATAAGAAAAATGAGTTTAGTGTAAAAAAGTTTTAAATGTGAGTCTTTGGAGGATAGAAAAAATGTTGGTTGTATCAAGTCAAACCCCATTTAGTATATTGAGCAGTGGTGGATGTCAAAATCCGACATCTCTAAGCACTTACATGTTTTGTAGCTGCCACCTCATGTCTGCCGCCTTCATCCTTTAGAATAGCAGCATCATATGACGCCCCATGACATCGCACAGCGTCGCATTGCCATGGTTAACGCAATGTCATGACGTAATTTGATTCTGCAATGACACAATGCCATGGCAATGAGACGCCATGTGATGTCACATTGGTGACGTCCGCTGCGTCATTTGATGCTCGGATTCGGAAGGAGGAGGGTGGTAGCAAGAAGGCGGAAACTACATATACAGTAAGTGCTTTCCAATCAAGCCCGATAGGCCCAAGAGGGCGGCAAATATATATGGGTGTGGACATTTTTGCTGCCCCAAATTTTGAAGTCCTAGGCCTGGGCCTAACGGGTGTAATGGGAAATCTGCCACTGATATTGAGGGTCATACAGTATAATCTCAGCAGAAGAGCCATTAGGTGGTGTTTCTCTCTTTTTCAATTAAGGACCATGGAAGAGAGAAAATATTAAACACTCAATCGACCTCACAGAAAATAATAAATATTATGAGATAGAGCTAACCCTCAAAGCACTCTTCTACTGTATTTTGTTTTTATGTATATGATCTAATAGTGGTTTTGTTTGGCATGTGAAAGGCCATGTGATGGGACAAAAACCTGAGCAGAGAAATACTGGCACCCACTAAGGAGGTTTTTGCGGATACTCGTTAATTCCAGAGAAACTAACCGACGTTATGTCACGTTAATGGGCCAGATTTAACAGACTTCTGAGGATCCACCCCTATATATTGTTTATTGCTCTGTAACAAAAAAATCAATGTGATCTGTGTCTCATGGAAAGGTGTTCCAAATGCCCTGCAAGATTTGGGAGATTCGGAGGAGACGTCGTGCGCAAGCGCCTCCCATCCCAGACGGAACTTTTGTCATAAGGTCAAGAGAAAAATCACAAACCTACATGCTACAGGATCATCTGAGTCCCATATTATGCTGTTGAGAGGTGTGAGTGTCCTGTGGAAACAACACTCACTGCTCTTTTATATTAATCATCCTGTGAGTGCAGTTCATGTTTTTTTATGCGTGTTGTTATTAAAAAAGTTTACATTATGTTATTTTTCTCTTTTTTTGTAATTTTCTTTATGATATAAGAAGTTCTTTTTTCAACCTGGAAGGACTGCTGAGTGTTTTTTTGGAGTGCATTTTTTTTTCACTTATATTCACATGTTAACAAGCCACATACTTTTTTTCTCGAGGTTATTTGCGTTTCAATTTTTTCTTGTGCTATCTATAGAGTGGACTTGGAGACCGGTTTTGAGAGCTGATCCCCCCACAGGATAAAATATCACCGTCAGGTCCGCTGACAGGGAAGGACAGGAGGGACAAGTGTCCCAGGCCTGGTGACTGCAAGGGGCCCAGTTGCCAGCGCTGCAAATTGGCCCTGGCCTCTGGCCAGACTTGGCTGCTGGTCAAAGCCAGGCCCCAGCTCTCCATCAGATGCAGGCCTCTTCCTCACTATGTGTCCCATGCTGAGTTTCCAAACTGCCCCTCTGATGTGAGCCCACCAGAAGTAAGCTGGGCCTCAGCTTCCAGTTCACGCTGACTTTGGAAGCTCGGCGTGGGACACAGAGTGAGGAGACCTAAAGCTGATTGAGATCCAGGGCCTGGCCACGACCGGCAGCTGGGCCTGGCCTGATCAGAGGTTAGCCCCAACTTGAAAAAGGGGGGGGGAATGGAAACACAAAGTGATTGTGCCCCTAAAAGAATTCACTAAACTGCACACCATTGGTGTAAAAAATAACTTTTAATAAATTGACTTAAAACATATATTACCAAAGGTAGGTGTAACGTGAATAAAAATGAATTAAATCAAAAGTATCAAGCATCTATGTCGTCTAGTATGTATGGTAATGATATCCCAATTAACCAGTACTTTTGATTTAATTCATTTTTATTCACGTTACACCTACCTTTGGTCATATATGTTTTAAGTCAATTTATTAAAAGTTATTTTTTACACCCAGTGGTGTGCAGTTTAGTGAATTCTTTTAGGGGCACAATCATGGGCGTCCGCAAAAATTTTTTCAAGGGGGGGGCATAATTTTAACGGCCAGTGCCCGGCGTAAAAGTGGTGGTGAGTGCACCGTGGCGAGCGAGCCCAACCAGTATAAGGGGGGTTTCCACCCCCCCGAGAAAATTTTGAAAAAAAGTGTGCAAATGGTGCATTTTCAAGCAAATTTGAGAAAGCAGGTTAATAAAGCAACTGTGAAAGTGTAGTTATGACATCAAAAAAGAGCAGCTACTCAGGGTTACCGGATCTGGTGGGTGCCTGTAGAACTTGCCATGTCACTCTGGCGCTTAAGTGCAGAAAGTCTTCTGCGTTAGGGGGAATTCCGCTTTCTCCCGTGTGAAGCTTGAGTCAGATCTGGAAGAAAGCAGTATAGGTTATTTTGGTGTAGGTACAGTATAGGTACATGTATAGGTACAGTTAAGATATATAGGGTAAATAAGATATCCAGATCCAGAGGGGACAATGGGAGGCCGTGGGGGGACCTCTGGAGGCCATGGTGGGACCAGGGGAGGTCTTGGGGGGACCAGGGGAGGCTGTGGGGGGACCAGGGGAGGCTGTGGGGGGACCAGGGGAGGCCGTGGGGGGACCTCTGGAGGCCGTGGGGGGACCCCTTGCCCCCCCCTGCGGACGCCTATGGGCACAATCACTTTGTGTTTCCCTTCCCCCCCACTTTTTCTGGTTCACTTGTTAGCTCACAGTCTGCACCCACTACTTGATTACCTTATTTACTATAATTACACAATTAGTATGGTTCTGTGATCACTCCCTAATCCTTCCCTTTGTTAGCCCCAACATGCAGCACCGCCTGCTGGACCCCTGCAGCTGCCTGGCCTGAACATGCACAAGGTAAGCCTACTTTTTTTTATATGTATTGGGGTGGAGTGGGAATCTTTTTATATGTATTGGGGAGTGGGAGGCTTTTTATATATATATTGGTGGGAGTGGTTGTTTTTTTATATGTATTGGGGGAGTGGGGGTATTTTTATATGCATTGTGAAGAAGGGGTATTTTTTACGGCTATAGCTAGCTGTTAAGGTAATGAAGCTGTTTTAATATGCCTTTTAATATTAGTCTAGATGAGCAGGGGGTCTCTGGAGCAGAACTGCATTGATTTGAGATCCGGGGATCCCCTGCTTCCCAACATACCCGTTATGGGGTGCCAGTATCTTCTATTTTATTCCCACCGTCACATGACATGAGAAATTTAAGTGCATAGGAGATACCGGCACCACATAATGGGGCATGTATCTCAGGAAGCAAGTGGTCCCCATAACTTAAATCAATGCGGTTCTGCTCCGGAGACCCCCTGCTCATCTACACTAATATTAAAATGTATATTAAAATCTTGTGATCGCTGGCAAGATATGCGCAGGGAGAGCCGGCTCTCTCTGTGCAGCTCTCTCTGCAGCTGGAATAATCTCTGGGTAAGCCCTTTTGAGAGAGGTGATCATCATGTCGCCAGCTACTTACCCGTTTGGGAATTTTGCTATCACAGGTAATCAAGGTTTTCTGAATAACGGGATTGCACCCTCAAAAAACTCTCGGCGTAAATGGCTCAGTGATTTTTTTTTTAATGAAGGCTTATATAGACCCCCAAGAATCTGAATGTGCCTGGAGCGTGGAAAAAGTTGTAAATCCCTTAATATTTATCAACCAATTCAGTAAGAATGCTAATTTACTGTATATGCTGTTCTATATAATTAATGAAATACTAATTTCACACTAAAATTATTCATTTCAGTATCTACCAGGAAAAATAGTTTAATGTACAGTATATTATATGTTTATCAAATAGGGAATAAGTGCTACTTATTTCTAAACATGTTTTTGTGTCTTAGAAGTCTGGGATAAGACATCTCACTTTAGTATATTGTGCTATGGATGATTTTTGAATTGCAATAGTGGATGTTCTGGCATCCTTGCTTGATTTAGATTAACAATCTATCCGATTTTAAATATTCTGACAAGGAATTACATGCTTAACAAATTAAATGAACATTAGCCTGTAATTATGACTTGGCCTTCAGTATACCTCAAGGCAAGAAACAGTGCCAGTGCCTACAATATTTAAAAAGTTGCATTATTTCCATTGGTAAACATGTCATAGAATCACTGTCAACTGAAGTCTAAATCTTCTCAAACTATACATCTACAGGAAGCCAATTGCCCTACATTTCTAACTGACAGACATCTCAAAAGAAGTCAAAAATTACTTTCTTAAAAATATTTTTTATGTGACAAGAAATTTGGCACCGGTGAAGAGAAAAATAAACTTCAGCTTCTAACCAGAATGGTTTTAAACTATGAGCAAGAAATTTGATTAACGAGTTCAGAATAGTTAGAGTAGAATATGTACAGTACAACATTTTGAGGAAGATGTGCAAAAAGAAACATGTAAATCTTTTACCTGTTACTATTGTAACAAAACGGGTCATATGAAGAGAGATAAATAGATTGCAGACAAGAGATAGAAGATAGGGAGCAAGTGATTCACAATATTGTTTCTCCTATCACTTTGTCATATGCCGCTAAGCCAAATATTATTTCCCAAGCAAAGGAAAGCTTATATTACATTGGAAAGTACATAAAGAGTTGAAGAGTTAAAGGAATAAATGATCAAGAAGTGGATTTCAATTGCCACTTTGAACACTACAAATATTGTATGTGTGTAAAATATTATAAAGAAGGTGGGATAAATTACAGGTTAATAATGAATTGCAGAGCAAAGATTTAGAATCAAAGCTCTCTGACATTTTTGCCTACAAACAGCATGAAGTATAAAATGAGTTTCTCCTCCCTCTCTGAACTGTATCTCTCATATACAGTTTATACAACATGACTTGCAAGTTAGCCATTAATTCAGAGACAAATTGGTTTAGATTTAAAAGTAAAAGAATGCATATAATTACGTTTTTAAATGCATTATAAAGTATTAAGATTTGTTAAAAGTCGAAGAATATAAAGATGATTTTTATGTAGTATTAATTATTATTATTAATTTTTTTGTGCACATTTAATAATATAGTTAATATTAGAAGGAATAGCAGTTTGGAATAGCATTTAATTGTGTTAGAGAAATTGTATATTTAAGTCTTAATTAGGGTTTCACAGTTTTACCACATAAAATGGAAGACCTGATTGTGAAGCATTTATTTTTTTGGCTGTAATTCTATAGAACAAACTACAACATCCCTATCTTTCCAGTTCATCTCTATAAAGCAACATTGTAAAGTATAGAATGGATAAAGCTGACAAATTGTTTTAGGTCTATTCGGCAAAACAGTTTCTATTTTAAAGATTTGTGTATGTTTTCTCAGAATATTTCTTTTTTTTGTATACAGTAGTATTTTTATTGAAACCCTTGCATTACATACTGTATATTTGTCAACATTTGTTAAGGTCATAAATGGTCAATATTTATTTTGTCATAAGAGGTTATTTTCCATTTGCAGGTCTGTATGACTTTCGTCTTTTTATTATATATAAAGCTAAACTATTAAACTTTGGTCAAAGCATTGTTTCAATTTAACATTTCTTTATCTGCAATGCAATTCCCTTCCTTGAACTTGAACAACAAATAAAATGTAAATTCAATGAATAGTTAGTAATTAACAGCAACTCCTGCGACCGTATTATCACTGCCACACCACCATCGACTTTCTCTCATCTCCTCCATCCCCCCCAGTATCTAGTCTTTGTGTTTGTATTGTTTGTTATTGACCCCTTTCCCTATATGGTTCTCACTCACTGGGTTATGTTTACTAGTCTGGATCTTTTTGCACTAGTTTCATATATTGTCTTTGCATAAACTCTATTACTGCTCTTGCCTTTCGGGTGATATCGTTGTTTAGGGATTTCCTGCATAGGTATAGTATTTGTTATACAATATGTGTGTTTCTGTTTCCCTGTTTTCCTGAGATCTTTATTATATTCTAACTGGCGGATCTCATCTGTGAAGCGAACCAAGTCGTGTGCTGGAAGTTTTCCTGCACTCGCTGTTTAATTTCAGAATATTTCTAATAGCATTCCCACAACTATTGTATCTTGTAATAACCACAGAAACAGAATATTTTGTTATTGTACAGAAAGACAAAATCTTTATTTTTAAGGTTGATTGGATATAAAATAACAAAAAGATAAATCAAACCACTCTCGCTAGATACATCCTAATGATAAAAGAGAAAATAAAGCCGGTGCATGGAGATAGATAATAGCATATTAGAGTTGATCCAAGAAGGGTCAAAAGACTCCCCATATAAATGCACTCAATGTTGGGACAAATAGTGAAGACAACAGTGGTCTACCCGAATTATTACTGTAAACTGGTCAAATGACCCATGAGGACCAGAATATAAGAACAAAATAATATAACTTGTATTTGAAGAGAATATATTGTGCACACTGTTTCAGAAAAAATGGGGATATCTTGATTAAATCTTGGCTCATATGATAGCAAACTTACAGTACAGTATGTAGATAAATAAACATCCTTCTTCAACTGTGGCATAAGCTTTTCTTCATATATAGATGCGTGTAGATAAAGAAGACATAGTGGAATTCAAACAAAAAACACTTTAGTCGAATAGCATGTACTTCATATACTCACACTCTGTACATGTATAGTAAGCAATGAAAATGGAGGGGGACGCTGTGCTGTAGTCACCGGTACGTAGTTCTAGGGTTCCAGATTCTTGTCCGGCTGCAATCCTGCAGTCCTCTGCAAGTGTAGGGGATTCCGTCTGCTGCTCTCCTAGTGTGTTTCCTTGGCATCTGACATCACTGTCAGTCATGACCACCACTTCTGTTATCGCCAGGGAACCCGCTACGAGCGTGTTGTTAATTTGGTGCTTAGCCTGTCCTCTCTCCACACTGTCAGTAGTATTCTCAATGCGTTTCACAGCAGAACGCTGCTTCTTAGGAGAATATACCCAGCCCTTTCCTCTCTATCTATATATATCTCCCATATTCCAAAATCTAATGAAGCTATAGATGATGAAGCAGGAGAGCGTACTGCAGACGCGAGTGTGGAGGAACATATAGCATTTTGTTTGATTAAGCTTCCAGCCATAAATTGCATTGATCAATTATGTATTTTAAATTCTGAACTATTCATTAGCAAAATGTCTTTGATATTGCATTGCAATGATTTTGCAACCATTTGTTGATGAACCCCACCAATTCCTTATGACGGCATAATTGGAAATCCTATAAACACTCTTCCGATAGCTCTATAGAATCCAAATGCTCGTGCTGGGCTAGAGCACGTTGGGCATGTCTTTATCCCAAAATTGAGGAAAACTTCGGCGGTCACTGCAAACGTAGGAACTCAGCCACAGACTTTGATAAAGTTCCTAACGGAATGAAACGCATCAGAGGATGTGAATCTCTGTGATGTCCAGCACCAAGATTTGAATAAATATTGATTTTAATTCGTCTGTGGCTGAGTTCCTACGTTTGCAGTGACTACCGAAGTTTTCCTCAATTTTGCTAATTCTACCCTCACGGCTGGGGCACGCTAAGGATCCCCTGCACTACGGAGCAGACGCCACGATACCCCCTCCCCTTGCAGTCACGGGGATAGCCGGCATTCGTGATGCATCCTGTGTAACCCTCCCGGACTCACCAGGCTGGCGACGGCGATGACGTCATTCGGAGGCGCCGCACATGTGGAGTAATGCCGGGAGTTCAACGGAGCAAGCAGTGAAGACACCAGGCGGGTTAAGGGCAGCAGGCATCGGTTGGCTTATACGTGAGTACAGGAGAGAAGTTTCTAAACAAAGCTTCTCATCCTGTCTCCTTACGAACCCCTGCACAACGGGCCCCCTCCTAAGGTTTATAAGTCTGCATAATTGTTGCTTCAGTTATATATTCAACGCTTCATATATTGATTGCATTGGGATCACTTTCTTCCTTTTTTCCACCAAGTTTCAAAGTATACCAAGGTTTATCACTCGACCCATATCTACATATACACTTTCTAGAGCACCGAACATCATGGGGTTTACTCCCCTTATTCTATAGAATGTCTTAATCCCAGACTGTCAGATCAGTAAGCAAGGATAAAGTCGGTGAATCTGACAATCCAGATATGAATCCAGGAGATGGGATATCTGTTGTAAACAAATGAGGACAACATTAATTGATTGACAAAGAAAAACTACCGGTCACATAGTTCGTTGTTACAATGCCTGCTGACTTCATTCTCACTAACACCTTCAATGATGACCTCAGACTCCAAATTAATTAAATGGCTTCTTGACAATTAGGCATGACTAATTTGAGGCCATTGAAACAGTACCTATTGCATCTGCCATGCAGCAGACCATGGAATATTTGTGTGATCTCACAAGTAATTATGTTGATTTGACACATCAACAACACCATTTATAGGTGACTACAGCATCAGATGTCTAATTTCTGTGTAGATATTGTAGTGCCGACGGTTATTCTAACACAAACCAGTGGCAATCGCCAAAAAGACCCAGGTACATGCTGGGTACATGCTGGGTCTAGTTTAAGGCATTTCTGCATTGACTAATGGCCCATCAGATTAACAGCAGGGGTCCCCGGCAGTCCCATTCAAACTGAATGGGACAGCCAGGGACCCATGCTGTGTTAATTCGATGGGTCATTAGTCAATGCAAAATGCCTTAAACTTGCCTTAAACTAGCCAGGTTACACCCAGCATGTACCCAGCATGTAACCGGGCTAGTTTAAGGCAAGCTTTAGAATACTCATTGTCTCGTCTGTAACAACGGTGTAGATGTCAGTCACACCTGCAACTGTCCCATGGTCATATGAAGCATTAGTTGTGGCACAGAAGGTACCATACACTATTCTTCGTAATTGATGATCTCATTTTCAGTTAATGAGGATGACACATGGGATGCAGGGGCTGCCACCTCATATCAAATCTGTGATGCAGGAGTCACTATGCCGAGTTTAGAGAAAATTGTTGCTAATTAGGTGCAAGTATGTATGTTAACATTATATTAATTGTAAAATGAGTAAATAAGACTATAGAATTAATTATACTCTTTGTATATGTGAGAGTTTTACTGTAATCATCAGGAGATGTCTGCTACAAATGAATTATGTTTTTATTTTTAACACATGACGAACGTAAAAATACTATGCTAATATTACTACCTACTATGTGAATGCAGATATATATGAAGGGGTTTATGTAGACTCACATAATTAAGTGTATGTAATAACTAGTTTTCTGCTCTCATCGTCTATTAACTCATGACATCCTAAACGAATACTAATTATTGACCAGTAATGATAGTGTACTTTTCATTAATGATTTTGACAAAGGTGAAAATGTTTACTCATGTAAAAGTACTGACCTGGGGAAAAGGGTAGTCGCACACACTGATATCCCTATCCCCAGGCAAGCCTTCAACCATGACAGGTAAGAATATTGCACTCAGCTGCTCCTCCAATGGAGTCATCAGCGTTAGATTGGGAGCAGGAGGTCCTCCTCCAGTGCCTGAAGCATATAAATGTATGCTTTGCAATTTAGCCTTCAGATGTCTCTTTATATCATGAAATCTTTTCCTGCAGTTGTCATAAGTTCTGACCTGATTTCCTCAAACTGACACAGAAAATCTAATCTCTTCCAACAAATCCTTTTTAACCTTGTACTGTATGTTGTTTTGCCTTTAGATATACAGCAAAATAACTTTGTTAATGTACATGTCTTATAATAATAACAAAATGTAGAACAAATGTGTGACGCTTGTAACATTTATTTGACATGCTGTTTACCAGTGAGTATCTGTGGCACATCAAGATTATCAACATTTAGAGGCACACATAGCAAATAATATATATCAGGATATATAATATGTACATACAATTGTACAATTCCTCTAATTGTAATCTGGTTGCCAACACTCAATGATAGCATGTGTATATATAAATAATGACATTTATATGTAAATGTCAGTTCTATGTGAATGCATAAATGTTTGTTAAAAGATGGCAATCATTATTTGGACACTAATTGCTAATGATTTTGTTACCTATTAAGTTCCCATACAGCCGGTCATATTGCTCCAAAATACCAGACACAAAGACTTTGTTCTCCTCATCATTGAGTCTTTTTTTCTCCACATGCTTACTACGTTGAGGCTGAGCTTGAAACACTGATTTTTGCTGCTGAATGGATTCCCCTTCTTCTAATGGAAGAGACCTCAGGAGCTTCCCACTCACCCCACCACCACCGCCACCAACCACCAACCACTCACCCCAGCACCACCATTAACCTCACCAGTCAACCTACCATCACTCCCCTGACTCCCACGTGATCTCACACGCCTTCTGAACACCATTCACCTCAGCACCACCTCTCACCTCACCAGTCACCCCACCATTACTTCCCTGACTCCCACATGCACTTACACGCCTACTCCCACTCCCACTCTTCCCGTCCATACCTCAAACACTCACAAATAACAGAGAAATAAAATATATGACATAATAACAATAAACTTTCCAACTCACAAGACAATAAAATAGTAAAGAAAACTAAACAACAGAAGACAAACCTATCAAAATTCACAATAACTCTAGCAATCCCAAATTCTCCAAACACCTAGCTGTCTGTCTCTCACTCACTCCCAACAACACAGAGAAAGATTAAAATAAATAGACCATTTAAATAGGCCTCGTGAGGCATTGTTTATCTCGTGAGATTGACGCAGAATAAAAAAAACTTTTTTTTTAAACGCTGCGCCATTTCCTAGTTTTCAGAGAGGCGATCATCACGCCGCTGGCTACATGCCAGTTTTGCAAATGTTGCTATCACAGGTATTCGGTGCTTTCTACATACCGTGATAGCAACGCTGTCAAAACTGGCATTTTAAATGTGCATAGACTCCTTAGACTGAGGTAACATTTTCAAAACATGATGTGCAAAGACCTTTCAGTATTTTTTTTTTCTTCTTTCAGAATACAGGTGATATTTCCTGCAACACTGACTTTAATTCATGGTCCTTTCTGGCAAGCATAAGGGAATAACAATCTCAGTATTTTCACAGTTCAGAGTTTCCACTGTGATAGATGCTGGGGAAAGGTTCTCTTTGGCCAAAACCTACTGCCAACTTTTACTTTTTTTTTTTTTTTTTTTGCACATGCCATTTAAAAATACATTTGATGCTTACAAAGCAGAAACTCAGACTTTGTTGTCATAAGATTAGTATTTTCTGATTTGTACAATCATTTAATGGTTTACAATTTTCTTGAGTCATGAAAAGGAAAAAGCATACATTTTCTTTAGACTAAAGTCAATTTTATTTATTTAGTAAGAATACATAAATTGTATGGCCAGTGAATATATTGCTACTTTAACATTTTGGAGCTGTAGTACTTATATATTAAGTTAGTTAGCAGTAAGATAGTATGAAGGCTTCAACAGACTTATTTTAATGTTATTCAATTCGATAATTTATTGGAGAACGAATTACATATTTCACATTTGATAATTTAGGTATACAAAATACAGTATCAGTTTTTAGTTTATATGTGTATCCAAATATACTGTATAAAATGGGACTTTGAAGTCTTACTATGTACAGTAGCTCATGATTACAACATTACATACTGTAGTTTTACTTTCCTTAGGAAAAAAACATTTTTAATTGCTATATTGGTCCCTTATTTTATCTGAAAATTTTAAAATAATAGGTACCATAATACTTTTATTGAACCAGCAGTCATTTATAGTGTACAAGATTTTAAACCTCACAGGGTTCATCTTCAGGCGTGACAATTGTACAGCAAGTAATAGATTATATACAATAGTATATAATGTGCCGGTAGTATGATGGTTTAAGTGGGTATTGGGAGAGGCTATGCAGTTGAAGTACACATGTTGTTAATAGTTATGTGTGAAAATTGTCAGAGGAGGAATAAGTGATAACTGCTTTTGGAACATAATTATATTATTGATAAACTGGAACCAGGATGGACAGAAATTAAGAAGCCTAAAACATACACATTCAGATATATACATACATAGTAATGTAGGAAGGTGTCAAAATGAGCATGGATGAACAAGACTGAAGTATCCAGGCATCTGAACAGACAGACCCATAAACTGTATATATCCCCTCCAAAGTGTTGAAATCCATCATTACGACACCCATCAAGAAGTTGCAATTTTTGTGGGGGACAGAACAACAGAGTGCCATCCAAGCAGCTAAGGAGCAACAATGTGATGTCCTGGGAATAATATCAGGAAACCAGTAAAGGTAACCAAAAACAGCAAATTCCAATGGGATTCTGGTATATATACCTATACAGTGGCGAGAAAAATTTTGTGAACCCCAATGATAATTATGAAAATTCCACACTTTTTCCATGAATACCGTCTTGAATCAAAAACTTTCTTTTCTTAAAAATCCAATGTGTTTATGTGATGGCGAGGGGGTAACCAGGCTCAATAATAAAGGTGAAGCCCACTTGGTTACCTCTGATCCGTGTTTTGGGGTCGTAGAGTGTCAGCTCTTGGGCCCGGCTGTAGTATATGCATTACTGTGAAAGTGTGGAAATTATGCGACAATAGAGGTTTTTTTGTGTTTTTACCTTTCCAGGGGTGCCAGCAATCCGGAATTGCTAGGATAAGAGTTTCAGGCTGGGTTTCACAGAGAAAGTCTTAACAGATTGTTGCTAGGTAGCAGGGTTTCCTAGTTACAGGATACCTCAAAGATGGACCCGGGAATCAAGTAAGATTCTCAGATACATTGAAGCACAATGCTCCAAACAAACTCCTACCCTAAAAACGTTCTTGCGACTCACCACTAGGATTCCTGCTGCAGCACAGTCTAGAAATGTAAATGGGGCATAAGGGGTTAATGTATCCCTGTAACATACATGGGGTCCCTAGTATAAAGGGGGGTTGCCAGTTATATGCCCAAGTCACCCTGTATCCAGTATCAGGGGATACTCCAGCTGAGTTACAAAGCTGAGAAGTTTTGATGAAATAAAAGGTCAGGTTTTTACAGTGTTAGGGATAAGGCTAGTGAGTATAAAGTAAAGATTCTCATTCTATCCCTTGCACCAGAACATACGTAGTAATTTGATGATGTGGTGGGTGTAAGAGTTTGAGCTAGCTGGGAATGTGTGTTAATCAATTTCTGACTGGTAACAGTTGTAATGGAGGTAGGTGGCACCTCCCTCCAGAGCTCACTCCTCCTCACCTTTTTAACTTGGGAGGTCTTTCACTTTGCTGCAAGAACAGGACCTACTATGGTTCTTTCCCTTCATACAGAGGTAAAGGGAAGGGTTCACAGTGTAGTGTAGGACCTGCATTTTTGGTTATACCTTGACGTTTGGTATACAGGCTTACGACGCTTTGGCCAAAGGGTTAAACTAAATAACCAAGTAATTATTATTATTATTGAAGTATTTAAACTTTATACTTATTACCATATAAGTGTTGTCAATTGGATGTAGCATTGGGCACCCCTGTCTTTTGTTGTATATTTGTAATTTTAGCCAAGTAAAGTGTAAAAGCATATTTTATTAAAGTGTACATTTAATACAGGTATATATGTGTGATGCACTGTATATGAACTGTGGGATTTCCAAGTCCTGGGTTCCGAGAGACTAGATGGCCACAAGGCTTGGTGCCACTGTGTCTACTCGGGTCCGGGCTTGAAAGCCTCAGGGATACCAAGGTGTTAGGGCAGGTGGATAACTGGAGTTACACTGAAGTATTCCCACAAAGGGCTATCCGGCCACCATTTGCCCATCCCCAGACTTTGCAGAGCCTGGACAACGGTGGGGGCTCAATATGATAAGAGTCAGAGGTTCCAGGTTGGCTCATGCCCCTTAGTAGAATTTAAATCGGTGCCCACTCAGCTTCAGTATACTGGCAAATTGGTGATAGGCTGGCAATTCAAATTCAAAGATGCTCTGGGAGAGATAAACGTGAGCCGGCTTCAGAGATTTCAAAGCAAGACCTTTTCTAGGTCCCACTTTTCAGGGGCCAAGTTCTGAAAACGGAACATAGCAGTCGCGACTGGTATTGCATGCCGAATTGAGTTCCAGGATTTTTGTGAGTACATCCCGGTCATTGGGAAGGACTCATACAGACTTCATTTTTTTGCCATTGAACTAGGAAAGATTCATTCATTAGCTGTAACGCGTTGCTCACCACAAATGAAGCGCGACCGAGGTGCTGCCACGTGAGCGCACCTAGGATGTAGAGTAGTCGTTCAAGCCAGGTCAGGATTATAGATTGGAGTATGCTCAAGGTACTTGCCAATTTCAGGAGCGGAGAGTTTCGGATCGTCGTAGCCAGCTTCAGGATTGGAGAGTATTGGATTGTCTTGGTACGTTGCCATGTTCAGGATAGAAGAATGTTGGATCATTGGAGTACATAGCCAAGGTCAGGACTGGAGACAGGAGAATGGTCATACAAGCCAGATTAGGAGTAGAGAGAAGCGGAGTCCAAGGTGCTAGCAGGGTTCAGGCAACAAGAGGTTAATCAGCATACACGGCAAGGCAAGGCAAGGATACAGGAACAAGGATGTGGACATGCACGGCGTCACAATGACTATGCTCAGCAAGGAATGGTTGCAGACTGAGGGTATAAATAGGAGGAGCCTACAATAGCAGTCTGCAGACTGAGGGTATAAATAGGAGGAGCCTACAATAGCAGTCAGGGCGGAACAGGAAGTGAGAACCGATTGGCTGCTGGTGCACACAGGTGTGCCCTATGATGCAGCCTAATCAGGGTTAAGGGTGGAACTGCTCGAGCGCTGTCCCGCACGCGTCACTCCCACGCCGATTCCTGGGACAAGAGAGGGCGGGACCAGTCATGTGCCGACCCCCACGCGTCACAGAGGTCAGTGGGCGGAGCCGAGAAAGTGCATCATTCCCACGACGGATAATTAGAATCAGGTGTTAAAATTCAGTATTTAGGTAAATCTTCAGGTATGAATTTGGGAGGCCCCACATATATAAAGTAGAGAAACTTTGTGAATTTGGTCTTCACCATGCAGGTGTGTGGAAACATTTAATGATAAAATTAAACGATTTTTCTGAGAAACTCAAAAAAGGAGTTATTGATGCTCATCAATCTAGAAAGGGTTAAAAAACTATTTCAAAGGATTTGGGGATCCACCATTCAACTGTCAGACAGATCTCGAAGAACAAACCTGCATATCATTCAGGGTGTCACAAAGAACCCTAGAGTAACATCCAAGGATCTGCAGGCAACTCTTGCCTTGGCTAATGTGAGTGTTCATGACTCAGCTACCAGAAAAGACTGAAAAAAATGGTGTTCAGAGTGGTGTAGCAAGAAAGAAACCACTGCTCTCTAAATAGAACATTGCTGCCAATCTGAAGTTCACCCAAGAGCACATAGATGACCCTCAAGAATTCTGGAATAATGTTTTCTGGACAGACGAGTCAAAGGTAGACCTTTTTGGCCACAATGAGAAACATTATGTTTGGCAAATAACAAACACAAAAACAAACACTGCATTTGAACAGAAGAATCTCATCCCAACTGTTAAGCATGGTGGTCGGAGCATGATAGATTGGAAATTCTTTGCTGCTTCAGGACATGGATGGCTTTCCATCTGTCACATCCGCAGCTACTCCGGTCACGGACCGCCCCGCTGACGCGTCACACGGCGTTCCTATGCGCACACGCACGGCTAGGGCAGTACACGCACGCTCAGTGAGAAGCTGCCAGCACCTCCCACTGGGAGGGAACTCGGCCGTACACCCGCGTGACGTCAGCGCTCCGCGACGCGCATCGCGCACGCGCGCGGGTTGCTCGGCAACCAAGGCAATCACCAGGAAAGCATGACCTGCAGGCTGTTTCTAATTACTGCTGCTCGGACACCATTGGAGGACCGGATCACACCCTTGCAATGTAATTGGATCCTCCCTGCATATATACCTGCTCCTGTCTGGCATTCCTTGCTGAGCATAAACTCCTGTTTATGCATTGTGCTCACCGCTGCTGTTTTGTGTTGCTTGAACTTTGCTTGGCTTGACCTGTCTGTTTCCTGATACTTGAACCTGGCTGTTCTTTGGACTCCTACCTTCTCCAGCACTTTGAACCCGGCTTCGCTCTAGACCATTCTACCTTCTATTACCCTGGACCTTGGCTACGGAAATCTACCTACTCTCCAATCCCGGATCACGGCAAGTACCCTGACTACCCTGACCTCTCCAACCCTACGACGCGGTACGACTTGGACTACGCATTCCGGACAGGACTGCGTGGTTGTGGGTCGGTGTCTTTCTATCCCCACCTCAGCCCCGTGGTCTTCCGTCCTGTTTGTGGTGAGCGCAGCGTGACACCATCATTGACACAACCATGAATTCTGTATTGTTTTAGAAAAGAATGTCAGGCCATCCGTCCCTGATTAAAAAAATTAATAAACCCTATAGCTCAGCACTAAGACAATTAATTTGTGATTTACAATAAGTGGATGAATAGCTTATAGCTAAGTGAAGGCTGCCAAGGGGTCCCTGCCTAACATTTACTCACAAATTCGTTTACAGACAATATTACAAAAAATGCAGTGACCCGGCGCTCCAGGTGACAACAATACCCCAGTCCAAAGTTCAGTTCATGTGGATAGGGAAAGTTCTTTACAAAGTTCCTGTTGAGGAAGAAGTGATGATTCAATTTCCGGCTGTTGCTTCCGAACTCCTCCTATGATGTAATAGACAAAAGAAAAAAGATCATTGCGCAGCCACAAGAACCACTGAACGACTTAAAAAAAGGATTAAAATAATAAACTTACAAACATATTGTGTCAATATTCCTTTGAGAGAATCTGTGCTTTAACAACTTATTTTCCCGGATCTCACGAATCCCCCATGCTGTCCGTCATATGTCTGCTCGCTCTTCTGTTAACTCACAGCTTAACCCCTCAGGTGTGATCCCCGTGTGTTCCCAGAAAGGAGATAACATGGGAAATGATGGTGGAGATTGATAAAAATTTTAATGACAATAAAATAAATAAAAACAGCCAAAGGCTTACTCACATAGGCCAGGCTGTAATAAGACAGCTGACAATGTGCCGTCCGCAGATTGATACAGTCAGGGGTAATGGTCTCTGGGATGATAGCACTCTCACTACTACCAAACCCAGGGATTGTCGTCTGACTTTGCGCAACTGCCTGACAACACTCCCCCTTCCTGGTTCTCGGTGCTATCGCAGATAGTGGTAGTGAGCACTGAACTACGCGTGCTCTCTCTGCTCTTAGCATAGCATAGCAACTCCCCCTCACCACTGATGAAGTGACCACATTGAGTCACGAAACGCGTTTGGAGAGGGAGAAGTTGGAACTGACAAGTCCGTAGCAGCTGGGAGATCAGAGGGGACGCTACCGCGTGACATCATCAAGTTGCGCGGAGATAGGCGGTAGTCTCTTAGAACTGATAGCAGAGAAAGCACGCATAGTGCTGTGCTCACTACCACTAGCTGCGATAGCACCCGAGAACCAGGAAGGGGGAGTGTCGTCAGGCAGTTGCGCAAAGTCAGACGACAATCCCTGGATTTGGTAGAAGTGAAAGTGCTATCATCCTAGAGACCATTACCCCTGACTGTATCAAGTTGCGGACGGCACGTTGTCAGCTGTCTTATTACATCCTGGCCTATGTGAGTAAGCCTTTGGCTGTTTTTATTTATTTTAATGTCATTAAAATTTTTATTGCATCCGCAATCTATCATCTGACGGGTCAATTACTTATCCCCATTTGTTGCTCCAGTCATTTGCTACCTATCGAGTGACAATTCCTCCCACATCTCACTGGCTCCTACATTTGTGCTATTGGACATTTTTTGGTCACATTTCCCTTCTTTTTTATTTTCAAGAGTACTCTTGTTTTTTATTGTCATATATTGTGTTTATTGTGTCTATTGGCATCATTGTGTTTGTTTTATCCGTTCAGTCACCTAGCCTTCCTTGCTTAATTACTTTTCCTGTTTTATTACTATACAGGATTGCGCCTTTTTTCTTTATATATACGCCCCCCGAGAAAATTATTGGTGGGACTGGCTGGGAACTTCTTTAGAGGACTGACCATTACAGTAAAACTTTTCTTTTTGTTTTTCCTCAGAAAAGAAAACGGCTAATGGAGGGATTTCGATGGATAATATCGCTTTGTGTAACAATGCCTGCACATTGCTGAATCGAATTAAAAAAAACACGTACCGGAGTATACAGTTTAGTGGCCATTGTTATTGATTAGGATAGAATACTGTACCTTAAATTGGCAGGAAGCGCCTTTTTTACACGATTTCCTTTGTAGTTCACTCTGAAGGCCCAGTCGCAGTACAACGAGTAGGGCACATGGTGCTTAAAAGTATCAAGGCATACTTGTGGGGTGCACCAGCACTCATCACCCTGTACTTCTCCCTGAGCGCCGGTGGCAGATCGCACATGCTGATGTCGGGCACCGTATCGAGGCGAGCGAATGTAGGTCTTCTGGGAGCGGGTGTGCTTGAGGCGACGGGCGAGGGTAGGTTGTCTGGGAGGAAGCTTTCCTCCTGTCTTGGTCGCTGTGTTGTCTCCTGGCGTGGTGTTGACGGGGTTGTCATATCCTCCTCCACTGCATACATGTACACTTCATCTTCTGGTTGAGGGGGTGCGCTTGGTGATGGAAGGGTGTCGATGCTCCCATTCATCACATCCATGCCATGCTCCTGCTCTGGCGTTGGGGAAACAGGAGCATGAACACCGAGCAAATAATGTTTACCCGCTATGTCAGCCTCTATCTTCTCCATCCGTCGATCCATCCGCTGATCCATATTTAGAATGGTCTCCAGAAGCAGATCTATCTTTGCCAGCACAATAAAGTTCCCGGGGATATCCACACTTATCCCATTCAGCATCCGGTCTAACGAGCTGCTTCTTGTGCATGGCGTGTGGACATCTGGGTGGATGGGTGCAACGGAGGATGAGATGGGGGATCCATGGAGAGAAGTGGCAGCATCGTCGAAGAAGGGTGGAGTAGGTGACCTGTGGATATCCGGTAGAGGAGAAGCGGCAGCGTCGTCGAAGAGGGATGGAGAAAGTGACCTTTGGATTTCCGGGCGAGAAGCAGAGTCGTCTAAGAGCAAATGAGAAAGTGACCCGTGGATTTCAGAGGCACCAGCGGCAGCGTCGTCGGATAGAACTAGAAAGGTGGCCTTTGGGTTTCCGGGAGGGCGGCGGCAGCGTCGAGGACGAGGGGTGGAGAATATGGGCTGAAGATTTCCGGGACAGCGGCGGCAGAGTCGTCGACGCGTATGTGAGGAAGTGGTCTGCGGGTGCGATGGGTTGGCTCCCATTCGTTTTGCGTTGAGAGTACATCACCGTATTTCTTCTTGACATAATAAGGCTGATGTCTATTATAATCCTTAGCCTTTGGGGTCAGCAGAAGGTTTCTTTATTGGCCTTAGCCTGTCGCTTTGGCCTTGTCATGGAAATGGCAACCGCCTTTCGCTTTTTCTGCATGACAGGCACGGCAGAGGCGAGTGGGTTCCTGCGTCCGTAGAATTGGGGTTGATCCATGGAAGCAGATGGCACAATGCAGTATTTGTACAAGGGCAAGTTCAGATAAAGATCATCGAGTGGTGGACTATGCAAAGTGTGTAACCTTTTATGCATGGCGGCGAGGTACAGGTGTTGAAAGTGGGCGTACTCTAATGTGAGTCATTACCGTATAAATACACCATCCATTTTGTGGATTCACTGCACATTGAAGACACATCGACTAAACATCGAATATACATTCTTGTGTTTGTATTTCTTTCTACTCGCAGCAATGCCTGTTAAAAAGATTTCCAAGGATCTCAGCATGCGAATTAAGGAGATGTACACGAGCGGACACGGAATTGCTGCTATCCAACGCTGGTTAGCTACTTCTGGCCTCGTTGTGCCAGCAACCACCGTGAGCTATCATGCACACGGAAAAAACTGAGAACGCAAAAATGCATCAAGGGTAACTAACGCGTAAGTATATTTATACAACTTAAAAAAAAATTTTATATAAAATAATGTACTGTAGATCTACAGTACTGTATCTAATATTTTTGTTATTTCTGTAGATTTATATTACAACACTGTATATATTTTGTATATTTATACTACAACAATATATATATATTTTGTATACTGTATTTATAATTATATTACAACAATATATATATATATTTTGTATTGTATTTATATTACAACAATATATATATTTTGTATACTGTATTTATATTTATATTACAACAATATATATATTTTGTATAATGTATTTATATTTATATTACAATAGTATATATATTTTGTATATTTATATTTATATTACAACAATAGATTATATTTTGTAGACTGTATTTATATTATATACACTAGACAATATATCTATAATAATATATATATATATCTCTATATCTCTATATAATATCTATGTATATATATATCTATATATCTATATATCTAATCCTCTATCTATATCTATCTCTCCCTCATACTCTTGTTACTGTCTTTCCATCTTTCTATTACCCAATCTTTATATTTTTCTACTGTATTTATCTTTATACTTACCCCAGTATACTATCTTTGTATCTTTTATATTTATATCACCACCAATCTATATCTTTTGTCTATTGTCTTTCTCTTACCCCAATATATATCTATCTCTCTCTCTAATCTCTATACTATATATCTCTCTCTATCTATACTAATATCTATATATCTATCTTATCTCTATCTAGCTATTCTCTCTCTATCTCTCTCTCTATTTGGTCTACGGTATTTCTATTTACTCTCCAACCGTCTTTTATCTATTTAATTTATATTTATATACAACAATTATTATTTTGTATACGGTTTTTATAATTGATATTTTATACACCATATATATATTTGTAAACTGTATCTTTATTTATATATATTACAAACAATAGTATATATTATTGTTATACGTATTTATTGTTATATTACAATAGTCTGATATCATTTTGTAAAATTTTTTTTATTTACAACATATATATTATATATTTTGTATACTTGTATTTCTCATTTATATACACACAAATAATATATATATATATCATAATATTATATTCTCATCATATCTTCTATATATCATCCTCATATTTATACTGTCTATTATTTCTAAAGCACATGTTTAATAATTTTATACTTATATTATACAACGAATAATTTGATATATTAATTAAATTATGTTTTTATACTGGGTAATTTTATTTATCATTACACACTAAAATGCTGTAGCTAGTTTATATTAACGTATTTATTGCATATTTATATTTATATTACATACAATATATATATTTTGTATACGGATTTAGATATTCTTATGTCCACCATATATATTATATATATTTGTATACGTGTATTTATATTTATCTATTTACACCAGTCATTATATCTTGTATATTATACTTTATATACAAACAATTATAATATTTGTATACTGTATTTATATTTATCTTACAACTCTATATATCTATCTTAATTTTTGTATACTGTATTTATATTATATCCAACATCTCTCGCTATTTTGTCTTCTTTCTATTTTCTTCACCACACACTACTCTTCTATTTTGTATCCTTCTTTCTATTGTAATTGACACCGTTCTATAAATTTTTTATATTTCTATTACCAACACTAATATATATCTTTGGTATACTGTATTTATTTATATTACCACCATCTAGTTCTCTTCTCTATATATATATCTTATTTATATCATATTTTTGTATACTGTATTTATAATTTATATTACACACAATAATATATATATTTTTTTGGGGTTAAATAGTATTGATATTTATATTCAAAACAGATATATAGTTTTCATATTTATATTATATTACACCAATAATATTTTTTTTGTCTAACTGTATTTATATCATATTACAAACATATAATATATATTTTGTTACGGGTATTTAATATTTATTTACAACATTATTATATATTGTATATTTATATTTATATACAAACATATATCTCTTTTGTATACTGTATTTATATTTATATTAAAACAATATATATATTTTGTATACTGTATTTATATTTATATTACAACAGTATTTATATATTGTATATTTATATTTATATTTATATTACAACAATATATATATTTTGTATACTGTATTTATATTTATATTACAACAGTATATATATTTTGCATATTTATATTTATATTACAACAATATATATATTTTGTATACTGTATTTATATTCATATTACAACAATATATATATATTTTGTATACTGTATTTATATTTATATTACAACAGTATTTATATATTGTATATTTATATTTATATTACAACAATATATATATTTTGTATACTGTATTTATATTTATATTACAACAATATATATATATATATATTTTGTATACTGTATTTATATTTATATTACAACAGTATATATATATTTTGTATATTTATATTTATATTACAACAACATATGTATTTTGTATACTGTATTTATATTTATATTACAACAATATATATATTTTGTATACTGTATTTATATTTATATTACAACAGTATATATTTTTTGTATATTTATATTACAACAATATATATTTTGTATACTGTATTAATATTTATATTACAACAATATACTGTATATATTTTTTAATATTGCTGCATATTGATACTGTATCTGGATGGTCACCGTTTCTACCAGGACAACGATCCAAAGCACACCGCGTCAACAGTGCATATCCTTGAGCGCGGTATCAACTGGGTGAAGACGCCAGCGGAGTAAGTGCGGTAACTGTGTCTCATTTTTTTTACCACTGTTTTTACTGTGTACTGTATCTCTTAAATTAATTGTCCTTTTTTTCCATTGACAGATCAACAGACTTAAATCCGATCGAAATGGTCTGGCATCAGCTGAAGGACCATATCCGGAAAGTGGTGAAACCCTCCAAAAAGGACGGCTTGGCGAAAGGCATAATGAGTTTTTGGAACGATGTACTCACCGTGGAACGCTGCAATAAATATATAGACCATATTGCGACTGTGTTGCCCATTGTGATCGCGCGTAATGGGCAAGCATCAGGAAATAGTACTGTACTGTAGTATTGTAAGTACATTATGATACAGGTAAGTATGGCACATATTTTTTCTTTCCTAATAGTCAGAGTATACAGTAGTTATAGTTTTTTCTTTACAGAGAGAGCAGCATCAGCCATCTGGTTACATAGTATTTAAAAGTAGTCAGAATATACAGTAGTTCCAGTATAGACTAGTTTGTTTAGGGGCAAACTGCTCCTACAACTTGAAATGAAGCTCATTTATGAACTTGACACTATGGCACCCAGAGGGTTAAATGAGGATTTTAAGTTGGGGTGTTTTTTGTAATATTGAGTGGTGTTATTATTGGGATAAAGTTATAGCTGTACATATTTTGGACTTCATGGACATATTACTTAATTATGTGTGTGATGTGCAACCCCCTCTGGTACCCTCTTCTTGTCCCTCTTTTCCCTCTTTTTCTTGTTCTTTTTCTTTTTCTCTTATGTTTTCTTTTGAATCTTTGCTAATTTACTTGGATTTTTAACCCTTTTTTTCTCCCCTTAGTTTCAGTTTAACACCAGTCACTGTGGTTTATAGTAGCAGAGCTAAATTATGGTAGAACATCAATTAGTGTATTGTTATTCAGTAATACACTCAGTGTAGTTATTTAATTAATACTGTGCATTTGGAATATGCTTTTTAGACCTTTTATGTGTGTTTTTTTTAACTTTGCACCTTTATGTTGATTACAGGACTTGCAGTGAGTGGTGAGGTGGCGTCGTCTTACTCGTACAGTCTTATGTTCCTTTTCTCTACTGCAGTCTGCTTTTGCCTGCACTCTCATGGTTACAGACGCTTCGTGACATCGCCATGGCAACGGGGGACGCCGCAGAAGGCCGGTGTGCTTGCTGGCTCCGCCCGTGTACGCGCATGCGCGGTGTGTATGGCAGTGACAGCCGGATGTAAACAGTGGAGCAGAGAAGCCGGGCTGATGCGCGGTGATGACGGTGCTCCTATGCGTCTGCAAATACTCCTGATTTTAATTGCTAACAGCTGGGTTTGATTGTGCACACAGGTTGGTGATGGGTATATATGTTTTTTGTGGGCCTTGTTCTCTAGCACGCCCTTGAGGAAGGTCCTATACAGGACCGAAACGTTGGACTGTTTGTGCCTGTTTTTTGTGTTTAATACAATTTTTTTGCATTATATCTTTGAGTGCTGCTCTTGTCTCCTGGTGGGACACCATGTTCACTGTTCATCCTTATTGAACAAGCACCTATTTACCTCTAGCCTTTGAAGTGCCTGCTGCTGTCTATATATATATATATATATATATACATACATACATACATACATACATACATACATACATACATACATATATACATATATACATACATACATACATACATACATACATACATACATACATATATATATATATATATAATATATATATATATATAATATATATAATTATATATATATAGATATAATAGTGCTATTGGGATGTTTTGCAATTTATACCAAAAAAAAGACAAAATTACCCAATGCTACATTCAATTTGACAAAATACATAGTTAAATACTTTCCGCCCTATCCTAATTTTGTTCATGAAAAGGAGTCAAATCATGGAGAGAAAAAACGGAGCATAGCATTTCCAAAAACTTGGGCTAAGCAGATGAATGGTTAAAAAATGGCTTTATTAATAGGTTGACAACATTGGAAGGTGGCAGGTAAGTACACTGATGCATTTTGCGCTGCTATAGCGCTTTGACAATGCGCTATAGCAGCAATAAATACAACAGAGTACTTACCTGCCACCTTCCAATGTTGTCACCCTATTAATAAAGTCATTTTTAACCGTTGATCTGCTTAGCCCAAATTTTTGAAAACACTGTGCTCCACTTTTTTCTCCATGATTGGGCTCCTTTTCATCTCTATCACTTGGCTGGATGCACACATCAGAGGACAGACCTAATCTCAATTGTGAGTATCAAATCTGTACTTCACTCAATCGGATGAAGATTAACATAAATATATGTTTTATGTTCTAGGGTTGTTATCCTGTAGAATAGGAGAAATAGAGCCATAACTGTCCTCACAAGACAGTAATTAGGTTTTCACTCTCCAGATCCAGACATTATATATACCCCCACAAATGAGCCTAGCTTTGCAAAGCACTTCATTTTACTCACAGGTGGATAAATGTTCTGTCCTCCAAGCTGTTGACATTATAAATCTGACATTTATATATATTGTCACAATACAATTCAAAACTCTGATGCACTGAATCCAGGGACTGTGTTCTCTATTGTTTTGCTTTTTAATTTTGTTCATGTGTGAGTCTATGTGCTAGAGTCCTTCTGACCTGACCTGTTCCTGTGTTAGTCTATGTGCCAGACTCCTTCCTCACTGACCGGTTCCTGTGTGAGTCTATGTTCCAGACTCTTTCTACCCTGACCTGTTCCTGTGTGTCCTGGTTTACTTATTAAATGTAATTTAAAAGGGGTTATGCTGCATGCCACAATGAATAAATAAATGCATACAGTTTACCGGTGCTGCTGGTTCAAGGAGGTACCTGTCAGGTATGTTCCAAGGCAATACTCAGGAAGAAAGGATCCAACGCTCCACGTTTTTTTAAATAAAGTGAATTTATTGTGTCACACAACGTTTCGACCAATAGGTCTTTTTCAAGTGCCTAGTCACTTGAAAAAGACCTATTGGTCGAAACGTTGTGTGGCACAATAAATTCACTTTATTTAAAAAACCGTGGAGCACTGTATCCTTCCTTCCTGAGTATTATTTATTAAATGGCCAGTGCCTGCCAATTGGCTTGTCCCAGTCTGTTCCTCGTCTCAGTCCTGCTCCCCTGGTCCCATTCTTGCTCCCTTATGCCAATCCTGCTACATGGTTCCATCCCTGCTCCCCAGTCCCAGTCCTGCTCCCCTGTTCCTCTGCCTGTGGATTTTCTGTTGACGACTCCAGCCTGTAACCCCGATGATGTACATCTGCTGCCTGCCTCCAGTCTCTGAATGTGACCTGACTATGAGTATTGCCATCTGCCAGGACCCTTGCTTGTGACCCTGACTTTCCTTGCCTCTCCCTGCTGTTCTGGCCATCGAGGTCCTACCTGCACCTGGAGTCTCCCCGTGACAGGTTGATAGAAGAAATAAGTCCAGTTAGTTCAACCTATGTTAAATGAAAAACATGAATGATTTGAAGTGATGTTAATCTTCCAGTTGATCCCTAGCTCTCTTATTTTTTTTGTTATCTTGGTGAAATTATATTATATATGACATTAAAATAACATTGGATTTGGATTTTATTTTCTCTTTACATGGGCCTCATGCAGTAAAGGCCAATAAAGAAAATCGCCAGATTTTTTTAATCGCCATTTTTTACAGCGTTGCTATCACGGTATTCAGAAAGACACAAATACCAGTGATAGTAACATTTGCAAAAATGGTGAGTAGCCAGAGCCGAGATGATTAGCCCTCCGAAAATTATTTTAAATTGACATTTTATGACTGGTAAAGATGAGCAGGGGGTCTCCGGAGAAGAACCCCGTTGATTTAGGGTCCGGGGACCCCCTGCTTCTTGAGATACAGGCCCGTTATGGGGTGCCGGTATCTCCTATGCATTGAAATGTCCTGATCACGTGACACAGGAATTTTACATGCATAGGAGATACCGGCTCCCCATAATGGGTCCTGTATCTCAGGAAGCAAGGGGTTCCCGGACCTGAAATCAATGCGGTTCTGCTCCGGAGACCCCCTGCTCATCTACACTAGTATTCAAATTTATATTAAAATATGTAGTCGGCACCAATACACAACCCACCCCCTGTGCCCCTACATACAGTCATTATTTATTTTTTGTAGACACAGGATTAATACCACAGGCTGGTGGGGGTCCTCAGGTGGTCCCCACAGGTGTCCACAGGCCCCACACTGCACCCCAGGGGATTTCACATGTGTCTTGGGGCCCTCGGGTGGTCCCTGCTATGCTCCGTGGGCCTCCAGGTTGTCCCCGTGGGTGTCTAGGGGTCCCAGGGTCATCCTCATGGGTGCCTGGGGGCCCTTGGTGGTTCCCATGGGTGTACCACAGGTATCTGGGGGCCCTACGGTTGTCCCCATGGGTATCTGGGAGCCCCACAGGGTTCCCCGGGTCCTCCCCGCTGGTGTCTCTGAGTCCTCAGGTGGTTGCTGCGGGTGTCTAGGGGCCCTTGGGTGGTTCCCTTGGGTCCCCGCTGGCCTGCGGTACCATTCCTGTTCTAAAAAAATAAAGATGGCCTACATTTTAATAAATACACCACCCCCCACCCCACCCCCCCACCAATGGGCAATGGGCAGTAATGGGCAATAATGGGCAAAATAACTATTATCCAGATATGGATATCCATTATTAAACACAACATTAGCCAGCCAGCATAAATAAAGTAAATAAAAACCGTTCTACTTATCCCTGCCAATGTGAAGGTGTCCTCGTCAGCATACATCAGGGCCATGTCCTCCATTGCCAGAAAGTATACATAAAAATACAATCTAATGGCCCCCAACCCCTTAATCACCTTAGCGTTAATAACCACTATAGTAATTAAGGGGTTAACCCACCCTGCTATGTTACCCATCCGGGAGGCCTAACCACATACCCCTGACCAACTATACCCACCCTGTATCCACTGATTGCCATAGTAGTACATTATAGCCATATAATATGGGCATGATAAGCTACTATAGCAGTCAATGGTCACACTAATACAAAACATGAATGTCAAAATTACACAATATTAAAACAGATACAACAAGCACCTAAACATCCATAAAAATATTTTAAAAGCACTAGCTAACCAATCAATTAACAAAATATAACCAGTAGCCAATCAATGAAAGAAATACAACCACTACGCATTAAATAAAATAATTAAAACCACTATGCAATCAATTGCATAAATCATACCACTATTCAAAAAATACATTTAATACCAAGAAGCAGTAACCAACACAACAATTAATTAATACAACGACAAGGTAACATGAATTAAAACCAGTAGTCAACAAAAGATATCATTAAATAAAAACACAAAACAATCTGAACATTTTTTTCAAGCATCTCAATGCAAATCAATTTAATCTAAACAATAAAAATACATAGAAAATATAACAGTCAATAGAAGAAATGAATTTGCCAAAAAATGCATTGGCTATTACTGTATTTATCTGTACCCTAAACAGGTAAAGATTAATACATTAGCAGTCAATGGGCAATGAAAAACATAAAAAAGAAAAATCCAATGAAAAATCCTGTAAAAATAAAAGTAAATACATTCAATATTTATCTTACCTTTAGAAACTTTGGCACTCTGAATCCCGGTGAATCAGGAAGCTCTCGTCCGGTGACGTTATGAAACACAATCCAAGGCCATCCACGGTTAAGATCCTGGCCAGGCAACAACATTCTTCTTGCTTTAATCTCCCATCATCTTCTTCTTTCTTTATCTATGACTATTTCTTTAATTTCTTTATCTTCTGTCTTTATCTTGTGTCTTCATCTGTAAATCCAAAAACTCCATGTTAAATTCACGATGTTGACAAGTCGGCTTCTTGAGCTAAAATGAGCCGTCACGGCCTTAAATATGGCCGGTGACGTCATGTAAAGGGAATGAAGCCAGCCAATCAGAATTGCTGTGCTTCATTTCCCATTAACATGAGGTCACCAAATTCAAAATGTCTGACATCACGTGGTACTTCAGCCAATCAGATTGTGAGAACTACTGTAGTGCCAACGTTTATTCTAAAACAAACCTGGGGCAATCTCCAAAAAGACCCAGGTACATGCTGGGTACATGCTGGGTACATGCTGCAACATTTCCCACATTTCTGCAGACAGACTAATGGCCCATCGAATTAACAGCGGGGTCCCTGGTAGTCCCATTCAAACTGAATGGGACTGCCAGGAACCCCTGCTGTGTTAATCCAATGGGCCATTAGCCTCTGCAGAAATGTCACTGAAATGTACCCAGCATGTACCTGGCTAGTTTAAGGCAAGTTTAAGGCAAGTTTTAGAATACTCGTTGGCTCGTCTTATATCCCCAATCTGATTGGTTGTAGTAGACCATGTGACCCAGTTATTTGTGGGAAAGGATGTGACGTCATCCAAAAGGAATCACATGATCTACTACAACCAATCAAATTGGGGAAATAGTTCTCACAATCTGATTGGCTGAAGTACAACGTGAGTGCAGCCATTTTGGATTTTGAATGTATGTTTAGGCCTACCCAAGGATGTATGTTTAGGCCTTATTAACTGCTAAGGTAATGAAGGAGTTAAGTCCACCCGCAACCCCCCCGCAAGGCCTAAACACCCACAAAGGGCCAAATACCACCTTCACCCAACCCCGCTACCCACAATAAGCCTTGCAGTGGTGGTTAACCCCTTCATTGCCTTAGCGGATAGCCACTAAGGTAATGACGTGACTGTAAATGCATTTTTCATGCATTGGATTCATGCCGGGGTCTCCGGTGGTGATATTAATGGGTTTCTGCTCCAGAGACCCCCAGCATCAATCCAATAAAGAAAAAATGCATTTTATTTTCTAAGTGCCGTCTCTCCGCTTCTCCACAGCTTCTTCCCACCTTCTTGCCAACTTTTTGTGGCAGGATTATTTGGACAGGAAATCTCCATTCTAGAGCGGCAATCAGCCTCGATAAGCTGATAGTGGCTACTAGAATTCAGCGAGTTTGGGAATCTTGTGATAAGTGGCGATAAGTGGCTTATCGCCGCAAGTCTGGCGTTTTTTTTTTACGGCCAAAAAATGGCGATTTTTGCTCTTATCGCCAGCTTATTGGGGCTTACTGAAACACTGTAGGCTTTTTAGGCGATAAGCTGGCGATAAGGGCTTGTCACTGCTTATAGCATGAGTCCCTATGTCTCCTTGCTGAGTTTTGAAGTGCTGCTACTCCTTCTAGTGCCTTTGAGGCTGTCACTAGTTCCTACCTGTGCCAGCCGGGTGGATGTGGTGCTTGACTTCCTGCCTGTTTACCTACCCTCGCCTAACCCTGCCCTAGCAATTAATTTAGAAGTTAGCAGCACAGCGAGGGATTTAGCCAATTACTCTCTTTTTGATCTTGCTCCCGTTTTCAGACAACACATACTGGTTATTTAAAGGATACATATTGTATTTACTTATTGCAATGTAAGCCTTTTAGTTTTTGACTAACGATTATCTATCTCTATTTACTTTTCCATATATTTGCATATGGATGCTCCATATAGAAAACATTATGTAGTATAAAATTAACGTAATTAAATTAATATAGCTTATTTATTATGATCAAAGCGCACTTTAAAATGAACGCTCAAGTAACCTACATATGTAACAGACACTATTACTCTCATTAAAGCAAAATAAAATGTAAAATAACATGTGTGTTATTTTATTAATCATTGCTTTCAATAGAATTATTGTTAAATACCCATAATCGTTAAAATAATGCCTTATATTAACTGGTGCAGTAACTTCTGTTACATCTGTACTTTAAATGGCACTGAAGTGTATAGGAAAATAAAAAGGCAACTTACCCCCACTTTTGAAGAAGTCTCAAAGCTACTGAGTCTTCAAAATCCCCCAAGAATTATCCATAAGAGTATTTTTTGTCACTAGAAGACATGCTATAAACTAGTACATAGTATTTTTAAATGAAGTTGAAGTAAATATATCATAATCTTTTGTACTGACCGCTCTCTTTTTTTCTTAACTTTTACCCAGATTCTAGCAAAGCATCTGAAAAATAAAATGTAGTTAGAGTATAGAACATTATCTTTTGTTTTGTTTCTATCTTGATACTGATGCCAGAAAATACCTTTCAAGTTTGGCTCAAACTCAGTAGTGTATATATTTTCTAACAATATTTTTTAAATGTTAAAAAAAAAAGTGGAATTATCAGTGATCTACAATACACCTTCTTAGATTAAACATCCTTTTTCAACGAATTTCTTGAATCTACATTGACCTTTCCTTTTACTATATTTCAGTCATGAGTCACAAATAAATCAATAACATGCAATTTAAAACCAATACAAACTCCACAGAATACCCCAAATAAAAAAATGATGCGTGGAGAGTGTACTATACATATAAATCAAGCAACAATATCTAAAAGAGGAGAATTGCCATTTTAGATCAATACACCAACATTTTAGCAGCCACAACATTTGTGAATACTAATTTATATCTGTTAAAATACTAGAAGCAGTGTACCAAGAATTTCAGACAGTGTTGCATCTACTATTAAAAGATCTGTAATAAGCAACTACCAAACTCTGCATGGGATCTTACAGTATAATAGAATGTCCTTTCTGCAATCACAGTTATTTATATCCTTCCCAGTACCACAAAAATGACTACTGCAGGCTTTTCAGTTTCCCTCTCTTCAATATTTGATGGCACTGTACTTCCTAAGAATAATTTTAGACTTTGTAATAGAAGAATATACTGTATTTTGAAATTTTCCAAAAAATAGCATAAAGAAATGTCATGATATAATTAGTCTCCTGAAAATCTGTTCATATTGACTAATGTCACAAAGATTGTGTTTTTTTCCAAAGTTAATACCCGATCAAATTCTTAAGGAAAATGTATATAAGTAGGTACTGTATGATTTTTTTTTTTTTTTTTTTTTTTAGAAATTCCTTAGATTCCATAAGATCTTTAGAACTTACAGCAAGTATTTAATGAAAATATTTCCCATAACCATTAAACTATGTAAAGTGTTGCCATTATCCTGTATGTAATTGCATGTTAGGGGCAGGTCCATAAAACTCAGTTATTGACTTAAGAAATTAACTTAAGTGATATTATTATTACTAATACTATTATTATTACTATTACTATTATTATTATTATTATTATTATTATTATTATTATTATTATTATCTATTATTTATTTGTAACGTGCCAACATATTCCAAAGTGTGGTACAATGGGGGTACAGAGTTATGTATATCACATCAAAAGTTATATACAAATGAGAAGAAAAATGCACAAACAGATCCAAATAAGTAATGAGGGCCCTGCTCATGAGAGTACAAGCTAGAGGTATGTGTGAAAATGTCGAAATAAGAAGGTAAAGTGGCTGCTTATTGACAGCTGTAATGTATCGCAGGTTGGAATAGGGCCCAACATGACAGACAAATCATTAAGAATTTGGGTAGGGGGAAAGCACATAAGGTGGTGATTGTTAGTGGTAGGGCAAATGGGCTTCCTTGAAAAGGTGAGTTTTCAGGGATTTTTTTAAATATCTGAAAGCTGGGGGAAAGTCTGAATGTGAATGGTAGGGAATTCCAAAAAGGGGGTCAGCATGGGAAATGTCTTGTATGCGGGATTGAGAAGAGATAATAAGGTACTGTGTAGGAGGAGAGGCGGATATCATGGGCAGAAATACTAGGAGTTCAGTTACTGTATGTATTTGGGGATTAGGGCTAAGGTGTAAAGATCATTTATAGCTTTGTAAATCAGAGCTAGGATTATAGCGTACATTTGATTCTAGAGGTTATGGGAAGCCAGTGTAGAGATATGTGTAGGGGAGAAGCAGAAGAGGAGCAGTGAGTGAGATAGATGAGTCTGACAGCAACTTTTATGTTATTAACATTGAGTGAGAGTGTGGGCATAGCGGTGGCAGTAGACGGGAGAAACAGTATTAGTTCTATTTTAGACATATTAAGCTTCAGGTAATGGTGTGACATCCTGGAGGAGATTGCATTGAGAGAGTTGGGGAAACGAGATAGGAGAGAGGGGGAGAAGTCAGGAGAAGAGTAATACATTTGGGTGTCATCGGCATATACAGATGCAGCACTATGGTTGGTCGCACGGCGGCAGAGCATATGCTGGTGCACAGTTTGCAAAACGTTTACCATCAGCGGTGCAGTGCATTGCAGGGGGTAATGGTCGATCGGGATTAATACAGTGAGGGTCCTGGCTTCTTAATGGAACTCCTGCTGTGTGAAACATACCGGGCTGCACCTGTCTGTAAGAGATGCAGAGTAAGAATGAGACTGAATCAGTCACTCTACCTGCGAGCATCTAACTAAAGGTCGCACAGCTTTTATTTTAATAACACAGTATTAAAGCAGGGGTCTCCAGAGCTGAACCACATTAATTTCATCCTCGGGGACCCCCTGCTTCTTAAATTACAGGCCCCAATATGGGATGCCTATATCTCCCTGCATTGTTTAAATGTCACGTCACATGATGCGGGAGAATTTAAACATGGCAAAGATACCAGCACCCCATTCCGGGGCCTGTAACTCAGGAAGCCGGGGGTCCCCGAGGCTGAAATTAATGTGGTTCAGCTCCGGATACTCCCTGCTTCAATACTAAGGTATAAAAAATAAAATAACAGCTTGATTACCTTAGCAGCTTGCTGCTAAGGCATTGAGGGGTTTAGTCAGAGTAACTGGTTTATTGGGGATAGAGGGTGGGTGAAAAGGGTAGTTACCCCAGGATGGGTGGTTAGGCCTTCCGGGAAGGTTGCGTGAGGGGTTAACCTCTTCATTATCTTAGCTGTAGTAACCGCTATGGTAATTAAAGGGTTAACCACTCCCACTATCCACCGAGAGGTAAACCACCCACCCCAGGGCAACTACCCCTTCACCCATCACCTCAACCCCCAATGAACATTAAAATACAATAAAAACAACAATACACCCATTGATTGCCAGTGTGGTTACCAATGCCCTCAATGGGAGTAAAGATAACCCCAATGGCAATGAATGAGCAATCTCTCACCTCTCTACCCCCAACAATCCCTCCCCCTAACACATAGAGTACAGTAATGGGCAAAATCCCTAATATCCAGATCTGGATAATAGCATGTTTGCCCATTTAAAAAAAAAAACATTACTAAAACATTACCAAGCCAGCATATCATAAATAAAAGTTGTACTTACCCCTGCCAGGATGATTGCCATCCTTATCCTACTCGTCTTCAGTGGGCATCGGCAGTGAAATAAAAAAACGAACTACTGACCTGTTGTCACGCTCTGCTCACCACAAACAGGATGTGACCCTGGTACTGAGATGGGAGTAGTAACAAACACCAGCCAAAGGCACGGGGGCCACATCCAGAGTGTAGGTTTGTCTTGACAGCAAGGTCAGGGATATAGATATCAGAGTAGTTTTATATTTGCCAAGTTCAACGTATGAAATATCCAGAGCGTAGAAGGTACTTTTGCCAAAGTCAGGGTTGGAGAGTGGAGAGTGGTCAAGGTGCAATGCCGAGTTCAGGATTAGAGAGGAGCGAGGAGTCAGAGGTAGCCAAGATCAGGAGCCAGAGGTTGGAGTCGTCAAAGCAAGCCGGTTCGGTACACAGAAGATCAAAAAGCAAGGAACAGCAAGGGTAAACACAGAGTAACAAGAATCTATGCCCAGCCAATGTGCCTATAACATTGGTGAGCATATATAGGCTGGATCAGCCAGCCCCCATGGGGGGTGGAGCAGGGGCGCGGCCTCTGTTGTAGCTGTGATAGGTCCAGGGCTCAACGAGCAGGTGTAGCTGTTTTTGCAGCTAAAGAATGCATCTATGAGCAGGTGCAGCTGTTAGTACAGCTAATGAATCTTGACACGGAGCTTTGGGGCCATGGTGCACATGTCACATGCGAGCTCTGCGCACAGTCAGTGTGCGTCATGATCGCGTCTGGTAAGGAATGTGATCCATAGGCACCCCGCATGTGCGCGTTGGTGCTCGAGAGGAAGTGTGGAGCAATTGTACTTTGGTAATCCTTACACCTGTAATCCCTTAATCCCCTTATTGGTTATTAACTGCTATGGAAATTAAGGGGTTAACGCCCCCTTCTGCTACCCATCTGGGAAGCCTAACCACCCTCCCTCATGCAACTACCCCCACTCCCCACCCACTCTACCCTTTTATTGTCACTGTGGTAAACCATGTTCACAATATTGGCATGGCTTGCCACAATGGTAATGAATGGGCAAGCTACAAATAAAAAAATAAACACTGAACAAAATACAGTACATTTAAATAAATACAAAAATTCCAATAAATCCATTGATGGTCCCAGTGGTACATCACTCCCACAATATGGGCATAAAAATAAAAGTTAGTGGGTCAATTTGAAAGGGAAACTTTTCAGAAGGTTCAGCATGCTCAGGAGAGGTACTACAGTCAGCATGCCCACCTAAAAGGGTTTAAACCCAGGGACAAAGTATTGTTGCTATTTCCCAGTAGTGAGAGGTGAGAGTAAGCTTTTACTGAATTGCCAGGGATTATTTGAGGTTTCTACATCACACAGCTGAAGTGAATAGGATTGCTCATTCAGGTTCAAGGAAGGGTAGGCAATTTACCTAGAAAACTGTGGAATCCTTGTTTATCACCAGTTGGCAAAAGAATAGATTTGGCCCCCAGTTTCCTGTAGAAAGAGAGACAGTTGTAGATCAGGTACTGATGGAAAAACAATTAACCCCCGAAAAACAACAGCTCTTTTTCAAATTTATGGATGTTTTTTTTGTTAGAGTATTGTCTCATCCATACATACTACCATAGAACAGGAAGGACATAGCCTGGAAAGAAGTCCAGGAAATGTTAAGACTGGAGGTTATAGAATGGTATCATTATTGCTGGTTCTGTCCCCATGTTCTGTGTAGACCTAAGAAAGTCAATTCAGTCTCACAGTTTGATGCATAACCAATGCTCAGTGTAAATGAGTTGCTTGACCCCCTAGGAGAGGCAAACTACGTAAGCATTTGACAAAAGGGTATTGGCAAATTCCTTTGTAAAGAGTCTAGACCAAAAACCACTTTCACCACTCCTATGGGTCTTTTTCAAATGGTGTCATTTGGGTTACACGGTTACATTCCAGAGGCTGATGGACAGGGTGTTGTGTCCCCATATGAGTTATGCATTTGTCTATCTTGACGATATAGGTTATATTCAGCAAGAACTAGTGGATACCATAAGAACTAACTGAAGGCCATTAAATGGCAGGCGTGACCAAAAATCCAAAGAAATGCACCTTGGGAAAGGCAGAAACAAAATACCTGGGTGATGCTGTGGGAGTGATAGAGTAAGACCATTAGATAGTAAGGTAGATGCCCTGAAAGGAGCTCCGACTCCACAGACAATGACACGTGTTCTCACTTCTGGGGTTAGCAGGGTAGTACCAGGGATTTATCCCATACAACTCCATGATTGCATGGGCCCTGATGTTCCACACAAAAAAGCACCCCTACCAAGGTAGTCTAGATGTAAAAGTGCCAGTGGACTTTTGATCAGGTAAAAAAAAAAATTTGTTGGAAGCTCCCGCTCTTTAAGAGCCTGATATTATGAATCCTTTTATAGTTCAGTATGACTGAGCCACTAATTGAGCCAGCTGTGCTGAAATACGGATATCCTGAAACCTGGCCTGTTTGCAGCCCTCGAGGACTGGAGTTGTGCAGGCTTGTGGTTGAACATCCTATTTTATTCCTCAGCCCAAAAATGATTTTTCAGGGAAGAAAAACTAACTGCTTTGAAAAAGAGGTCAGGGCACTAAAGTGGGCAATTGAGGTGCAAAAATATTACCTAGCTGGGTCCATTTCTCTTTTGATATTCTGCACAGGCCAGGCCAAGGGAATGAAAATACCGATTTTATACCTCGAGAGGGAATGGAGGGATGGGCCTTGCCAATGGGAAGTCCTAATTATCCACAAACAAGGGGGACTATACCAGGGGAAAGCCTGTCAGCAACAGCTATGACTGTTTGATGTCAGCCAGCAAAAAGTTAATCTCTGACTAGAGTTTTAACAAGCCACCTGGTGCTGCTAATGTTTAAAAGATAGGCAGCATGCAACTCACAGTTGCCCGTTCCTGGTATGCTGATGGACACTAGGTCTGAAGGGTGTTCCTGTGTTATTTTTACATATTTAGACTTTCTTCTTCATGGAGCTGCATTTTTGTTGCTGAATTTTAGCTAACGAAAAGCTGTATTTTGTGTTGGTGAACTCTGGCTTAATTAAAGCCTACATTTACTTTTACAAATTCAAGTCTCCTGTCGTTACCTCTGCATGCATCATCTACAGATCCCAGCAGAGAAAGGGAGTGAAGATACGTAGACACCAGGGAAGGAAGTTCTTGGAATGGTTGGACATGAACCAAGAAGGTTTGTGTCATGGAGGCTAATGGAGTGGAGAATGTTCAGAAGTTGGGGGTGATCAACAGTGTTGAAGGCAGCAGAGAAATTCAGGAGTATTAGTAGGGCAAACTGACCCTTAGATTTAACTGGGAGTATGTCGTTGGCCACTTTTTTTTTAGTTCTTCCTTAGTGGGGTGTAGAGGATGGAAACCAGATTGCAAAAAGTCAAGAATGGAGTTGGAGGAGAGAAAGTAAGTCAGGCAATTGAATACAAGTCACTCAAGTAGCTTGGAAGCAAAGGGGTGAAGAGTGGGGCAGTAGTTAGGGACGGAGGCTGGGTCAAGTAAGGTTTTTTTTTAGAATGGGCATGAGGAGTGCATGTTTAATTATGGGAATGTGCTAGAGGTGAAAGAGAAGTTTAAAAAGTGAGTTAAGATGGTATATATAAAATATAAAAACAAGATGCATGTGCTAAATAGTGTACATTTTTCAAATATAATTAATACAGATAGATTCGTACCAGATCACTCACATAGAGAATAGCATATAATCAGTAAAACAAGAATTAAAGATGTCCAGAGCAATATCCAATGTGACAAAAATACACAGTGAAATACCTATATATCTCTTGAAAAAGTGTCATTTAGTTAACCCTTTGGCAAAGCGTATAAGCCTGCAAGCCACTTTCAAGGCATGACCATAATATCGCAGGTCCTAACACTAACTGATTACAATCCTTATTTACCTCTATAATTAGAGGAAGGATGGTCCTGGCATTAAACTTGTCGCAATCAGCTACTGTACATGAAATGAAAACCTGCTTACTTGGACAGTGGAGGGGTGAGCTTTAAACCCTGGGTGGGAGTAGCCACTAACCTCCAAAACAGCTGAGACCAGATTGACAAAGTTTCTGAGAGCTTGCTGGGTATCTGTGTGTCTGTTAACTTTGTCCAGCTGGTCTCTTTGTCCATCCTTCTTCTAATTATAGAGGTAAATAAGGATTTTAATCAGTTAGTGTTAGTGACCTGCGATATTATGGTCATGCCTTGAAAGTGACTCGCAGGCTTACATGCTTTGGCCAAAGGGTTAACTAAATGAAACTTTTTCAAGAGATTTAGAGGTATTTCACTGTGTATTTTTGTCACATTGGACGTTGCTCTTGACTTCTTTGTTACTTGGTTTATACAATTAGCCACGCCCAGTAGCGCTCCTTTTGACACATATACATATTAATATATATATATATATATATATATATATATATTGTGGTCATTTTGGGGGTTTCTGAGAACTTGCTGGGTATCTGTGTGCGATTATAATTAGGTCAGAACAAAAGCTACATTTTTATCAGCTTTTGCATTTACGGGGGAGAATCCACACATTACAGAAGTTTCACAGTGGAAGGTAGAGTAAGTCCAAAGCAAATTACTTTAGTGGTTCAATTTATGGAAAAGGATTATAATAAGAAACTAATTCAGGATTAATTTTTGAGAGCTACTGTAAGTCTTTAAATAGAGTTACTCTTTGGCAAACTATAAAAAGGGGGGATTTTTACAGAGGAAAGTGTCTGCTTCTCATTTGCCAGTAGAGATATTAATGTATACGAGAAGTCCATTTTGTTTCTCACTAGATATAATCAAGTCTGCAGGTAAATTCAGTAAAATTATTAACAAAGATTGACACATACTGTGTGAAGATGAGGGACTCAGTGCGTGCTATCCCCAAAAACCCTCCCCAATAGTGTTGCAAGCACCCTCTCCTGCTCCTATTCTGCCGCGATCAACGGGGTCACTAAAGTACATAAAACACAAAAAAGGGCGCAGGAGGGGATATACAATAAAAGACAAAATTAATAATATTGCAAAATAATATAATTTAATTAAATCACAAAGACATATAATACATAATTAAGAGAGAATGGAAAAGATCACATCAATCAGTACATCCACTCCTCAAAAACACCCATCAACACGGGGGAAATCCCCATACGGACACACGAAACCTCCCCACTATCTGGCGAACCAACGGAAGAAGGAAGACAGATAGGGACAAGAGAAAACTGCTTGAAGCACAGATTATAACTCTAAAAAAGTTCAAACACAGCTCAAACTGCATAAGATGTAAGGGGCAAGCCTATCTTGAGAACAGGAATCGGAGTCCTCGTGAAGTTGGGGGCAGCAGGTTCAAGGTGTCATCGTCATGACCTTGCGTCGCTGCGTGATGACCTCAAGCGTTTCGCGCCCAAATGGCGCTTCTTCAGGGGGTATGGTCAAAACAGACTCAATAATGAATTTAAATAAAATTGGGAGTTCTCAATTCGCCAATCAGGGTCAAATACGGTGGTTCTAAAAATGAGCTATCCAATCTAAATGTCAACCAATCAATCAAAACTTAAACATGGGACAAAATGCATACACTGACCAAAAATGACATACAATGAAAAAAACGGAGACTTTTGTCCAAAAAATGAAACATGCACAAAAATATAAATCACAAAGAACAACAATATAAGTTACAAATACATGACACAAATAAATAAAAAACTTCAATAAATATTTAAAAGACCATATAAATACACATAAATATTATTAATCCTTAAAAATCTTTTTAAATCTTTTAAAATTCTTTTTAAAAGACTAACAACTATACTTCTAGTATTAGTACAAAAACAAAAAATAACAGCAGATGATTCCTTATGGATACTAATAAGAAATAATGGAGTAGGGGAGAGGGGAAAGGGGAGAGGAGGGATAGGGAAGGGAAAACTTCTTGAAGGCGAAAAACTGCTACAGTATATCAAATACAATGAGGGAATTTATCTAAGAAACGGGATCAATTCTATAAGTTCATTTAGAACACCTGGTGATTTAGTTCCAAAAGTATAGATCCAAAACTGTTCCTTTAAACATTAAACATTAAAACAAGCCAAAGAAGCATTTGCAATGGTGTGTGTGGTGTGTGTGGTGTGTGTGGTGTGTGTGGTGTGTGTGTGTGAGAGCTGGGGCTGCTATTCCACGGGAGGCTGCGGTGTGCCGGGCCCGATCAGGTACCGGGGGAAGGGGGGACGCACACTTACACCATCCCCTGCAGAGCTGCGGCGGCTATTCCGGGAGGCTGCAGTGGGCCGGGCCCGAGCAGGTACCGGGGGGGGGGGTTGGGGCGGGACTAGGTGGCGAGTAGATTTTTTGGTTCGGCGAGTAGATTTTTTGGTTGATTTGTCAAGCACTGTATATATATATATATATACGTACAGGGACAATCAATGCTTGTATTGCAAATGCTTCTTTGGCTTGTATATATATGATATATATATATATGATATATGATATATATATATATATATCAAACAAAAGAAAAAAGCAGCGCCTCTGCTTACGGTTATATAAATATGTGCAATGGAACTGGCTGTAATGAAAAATTCTACACTATATAAACTGTAAGGTGATAAATAGTAAATATTTTCTAGCACAAATAATAATAAAACCTGTAAACTATAAGAATAAATTACAAGGATAATTCAATATATATGTAATCCAAACAAGGAAAAGAGTGAAATAACCAGTCCTCAAAAAAGTCCAATCATGATGTGGGTTCTGGTGTAGAGGGTCTCCGGCTGCTCTCAAAATGGACAAACCATGTCCACAAGGAATCTAAAAGAAAAAAGGAGGAGAGAGCGCACGCCCATAGCGTAAAATAGTAAATTTAATGAGGGGGAGGGGAGGAAGGGATAAGAAATGCACTTACAAAAGTACAATAAATTCAAGCATTGCGTGATATAATCACCACCATCCGGTAAGTATCTGCAGCGTCTTGGGGTAATTCCTGTCTTGCAGTATCAGGATGAACGTCCCAATAAATGTCCAGGGCAGGTAATCGCGCTTCCCCTCCGTCCGGGAGCGGTGCACGTGAGGGGGAGTGCAGGAGGGCGGCGCCGCGCTTCCCCTCCGTCCGGGAGCGGTGCACGTGAGGGGGAGCTCCCGGACGGAGGGGAACCTGTCTTTGTCCCCCAAGGGGGTTTACTCGTCTCTTTGCATGCACCAATAAAGAACAGCGTTTTACTCCACACCTGGCTCCCTGGCTGTGCGCCATTCGTTTTTTCTTCTGCCTATAAAATAATGCGAATTGAGACCATCTCACCAAATACTCTTGGTGGGGATCGGTTCAAGACCCTATGCAGGCGGGAAACTTTCTGGATCCACCAACTGGGCACTCTAAGCCCGGGTGGACTTAATGAATGCCTGGATGTGAGCACTTTTGTATGATGGTTCCTTGGACGTCTTTTCCTGTCGGACTTCCTCTGCCCTCTGCCATCTTTTGTCTGGATCTCTCCTTGGGGTATAGTAGATCCCTCCCCTTTTCCCCGCCCAACTTTTCCCCCCCCCCCCCTCCCCCCACACTCTCCTCCTAGCTCGGAGTCGGGTAATCACAATATTATTTATTATTCGTTTATTATATTATATATCCATTATTATGGATTTATATCCATTTGGGTTATTGGGTTCACATACAATTTATTGTCACGCACATATAATTATATATATACACTTGAGACTATTTCAGCACTTAGTTAGTTTATTGTCATTATACGTTTCTATTGGTAATAGCACACACAATTGTCTATTGGTAATAGCACACACAATTGTCAAGTAAATGAGTACTATTTATTTATATTTGATCTTATATTCACATTTATACACTGATTCACATACACCTCATTATATTTAGTATTCACAATAGTTTCATACTCTTTCATACTCTTCCTGACACCTCCTTTGTTCGTGGCTTATAGACTCCATAATCCTATATGTCTGTTTGATGGGCATGTTGTACCATTGTGCCAATAAATGGGTAGAGGTTGGGGGTAGTTGCCCTGAGGAGGGTGATTAGGGGGGTAGCTGGGGAGGGGAGTTAACCCCTTAATTACTTTAGCTGTTACTAACTGGTAAGGTGATTAAGGGGTTAGAGGTCAATAGTTTGTTTTTTTATTGTACTGTTGCTGCCCACGGAGGACATGGACGCGGATCATGGTGATGAGGACCTTCATCCTGGCAGGGGTAAGTAGAACTTGTATTTACTTTATGCTGGCTGGATAATGTTTTATTGTTAATGGGCAGCTGAGCTATTATCCATATCTGGATAATAGTTATTTTACCCATTACTTTACTTTATTCATTGCCATTGGGGTTATCTTTACTCCCATTGATTGCAGAGGTAACCACACTGCCAATCGATGGGTGTATTGTTGAGTATTGTGTTTGTATTTTGTTTGAAAGTTTATTGTGGGTAGCGGGGGTGGGTGAAGGCGGTATTTGGCCCACGGTGGGTGTTTATGCCAACCGGGTGGGTAGCGGGAGGGGTTAACCCCTTCATTACATCAGCGGTAGTAACCGCAAAGGTAATAAAGGGGGTTAACTACTCTGGCAACCCCCCCCCCCCGCAAGGCCTAAACACCCAACATGGGCTTAATACCACCTTCACCCACCCCCACTACATTGCCGTAGCGCTATTTTGTTGTTGGTCAGCTCCCTCGCCGTGTGTTTGAGAGGGAGCGAGACCGCTCGGAAGACGCACTCCCCGTACGAGTTTGGCAGGTTATCGAACTTTCTTCATAGAAAATCTACCAAATTGTACGGGAAGTGCCCCAAAACCTTGATGAGTTAGTTATTGAAGTTTATAGAATACTAGCTGAGAGACCCGGCGTTGCCCGTGAGTTAAATTTGCCGCTAGGAAAAGGTGGGGGGAGGGACAGTGGACAGGAGGAGGGGAGGGACGGGGACAGTGGACAGGAGGGGACGGGGACAGTGGACAGGAGGATAGGCAGCGGGGGGGGTAGTGGGACAGGACCGGGGGAATGTATTTGACAGGAAGGGTGGGCAATTTGACATGAGGGAGGGGGTTGGGGGGGGAGGGGGGGTGGGGGGCGGGGGCCAGTGTACATGAGTCGTTGGGGAACATTGACAGCGGGGGTGGACAGTGGACAGGAGGGCGGGGACAGTGGACATTAGGGGGGTACAGTGGACAGAGGGGGGGACAAGTGGGACAGGGATGGGGAGGAGAGTGGACCGAAAGATGGTGAGAATTGAGTGCCACAGTCTCCATCTTTTTCTTCTCCTTTCCTTTCACCATTCTGTCACCATCTTTTATTATATTTACGCGCCCCCCCACCCACCCCCTGGGGCTCTCACCCGCCCCCTCGACCCCCCCAGAAACACAACAAAGAAAGCCCTTTTTCTGCCCATCACCCCCCCAGAACGCCTACCCCACCGTTCCTGTATGTCCAGCACCGCGACCGCCCCTTTCTGCCTTGCCCCAATCTCGCCACCCACCGCCCACTTTTCCCCCGCGCGACCCCATACGCCCCCCCGTGTGCACAACACACGTTTACACATCAAATCACCAACTCCACTCCATTTTCACACCAATGCCCCAGCAGCACACAACCACCAAAGACACTTCAACCTCTCCTTCAGTTTCTGGCCCTGCCAGCCACTATTACTTCTGTCCCGCCTCGTTATTCATTAAACTGGTCCCATTCCTTCCTCCTCCATCGTTAGGTGCCGCGGGCAGCGCGGCATGCCCTGCCCACCGCCCTGTCCGCCCGGCCCCGCGCCTGGGGGAGGGGCAGTGGAGCGTGAGGAGGTGAGTGAGCGGGAGGTGAGTGGAGGCGGTAGGTGCGGGAGCGGAGGAGTGGATCGGCAGGGAGGTGAGTGGAAGCTGGGGGGATTGTAGGCGTGATTGAGGTGAGGGGAGGCGGACCTCTCCTTCCCTGCCGCCGCCATGTTACTTAGTCCGCTAGGGAGGAAGGGGGTCCCTTACGTCCGCCACCATCTTGGCTTCCAGGCCCGCGATGTCAGCGGCAAGGTTTGCCCTGCCCACATGCCTGTCCTTCCCCTGTGCCTTGGAGGGAGGGTGAGTGAGCGTTAAGGGAGGTGAGTGGAGCGTGAGGGAGGTGAGTGTTAGCGGGAGGGAGTGATTGGTGCGGGAGGGAGGTGGTGGATGGGGATGTGAGTGGATCCCGGGATAGGAAAGTGGAGCGGGATTATTAGGAGAGTCTAGGAGTGAGGTGAGTGGAGATAGGGGAGGTGAGGGGAGCTGAGATGTGTGGAGGGAGGTGAAGAGTTTGAGGGCGGAGGGAGTTGGATGGAGGTGAGTGGAGAGGGATGCCAGCATGAGGGGAGTGAGTTGATAGGAGTGAGTGGAGCGTATGGAGTGGATTGAGTCTGGGAGGAGAGTGGAGCGGAGGGGAGGTTAGTGGATCTGAGGTGATTGGACGTAGCGGGATGTAGTTGAGCACCTGGGCTTGTATCGGGTTATGTCTATGTTGATTGGGGGGGGGGGTGTCGACGGACCCGCTGCTCGCTTTGTTTTGTGTGTGTGTGTTGTTTGTGTGTTTTTGGGACCTTTGGCCGGTCCTCCCCGCCTCAGCCAATGGAGATGGTGGGGGGGCTGGCCAAGGAGTGGTGTTGAGGTTTTGAGGCTAATGAGGAGTGGGGGTGCGGGGGCGGGCGGTCGCAAGGGACCAATTATGCCGCTAGGACAGGGAACACAATAAACATACAATACTACAATGCTTTCAGAAATATAGTGATATAATACCCCTGTATGTGGGTAATGTTACCAGTGATACCTATATGTGTGCTGGGGCCTACACACACTTCCCTGTCCTCTTCCTCATACAATTACTGCACTGAAATTACAGAACGGCAGCACAACAGAAAGCATCATAGCTGGATTGTGCCCAATGTCATCAGTAGCTGCAAAGGGCAAACAGATCTTATCTGCATCAAAACCGTGGCCATGGATGGAAGTGGAAGTAACACTAATTAATGGTGCCCCTTTTACCATGCATAGTAGACCACACCTTGAATATTGATTGAGGCAATATTTTGTGGGCACCATCCCTAAGAACAGAACTTATGGAACTAAGAGATGAGCGAGAAGAGCAACCAAATTAATAAAGGGGGATGGCAACATAAAATCTAACCTTTAGAGAGGTCGCTACTAAATTAGATTTACTGTACTTATTACAGTAAATAGGCGTAGTGTATATGATCAACTATATACCATATATTCAGGGACAATACAAGGAGCTTTCAAAAGAACTATTCATCACCCACGGCAGTAACAAAGTGACTCGGGCCATCCCGTAAGGTTTGGAGAAGGAAATTTCACCAGCAACACGGACGGTTCTTTATCCGTACGGGCAGTTAAACTGTGGATCTCTATACCATGGAGACTGGATGGTCAGATACAATAGATTTGTTCCAAAAACAAAGGTTGGTACATCTTTATAGATGGGAAGGTTACAGGGATATACCAACTAAGTATACATGGGAAGGATGTGATCAGGATTAATCCGATTGCCAATTCTTGGAGCCTAGGAGGTGATTATTTTCCCCTTAATGGTTTTTTTTTTTTTTGCCTTCCTCTGGATCAATAAGGTAGTATGATTATAGAATAATATCTGTTGTCTAAAATGTTAGCATAGGTTGAACTTGATGGACGATACGGTCATATTTTCAACCTATCCTACTATTTAACTATATGATTGTCAGCTCTGGGGAATCCATTAAACTGTTGGTCAATATTTGTAAAAGGACTTTCCTGCTGTGTCACATTGTATAACAAGCCTACATATGTGGTGTGTGTGTGTGTGTGCTTGATGTGTTGTGTGTGTGTGTTGTGATGTGTGTGTGTTGTGTGTGTGTGTGTTGTATACACCCCCCATGTCTCTGTCTCGTGGCGCCCCTGTATGACTCTCTCCTCCCGCACACAGTTTACACACTGCCTTACATGTCGCACGGTGCATGCACTCTATCTCTCTCCTCCCGCACCGTGACACACAGCGTCCGCCCGCACACATAGTTCCACCCCTGATCGCTCAACCTCTCCAGACCACCTGCGCTCCCCTCCGCACTGACACACGGGCGGTCTCCCACACACAGTACTCCCATGCTCTCTTACTCCTCCCAGCAACACAGTGACACACACTGCGCTCTCCTCCCCACACAGTGACACACATGCGTCCCGTCTCCTCCCCGCCCACATTGACACACCTTGCTCACCTCCCTCCTCCCCACACATGACACACACTGCTCTCTCCAACACTCCCCCACTGCCCCTCTCACCACGACACACCACTGTCGCTCTCCTCCTCACCCCACAGTACACCACCTGCGTCTCCTCCCTCGCCGCACACGTATTCCAGCCCCACTGTTGGCTGTCTCTCACAGGGTCGTCCCGTCCCCAAGTGGATCCCCTCCACTTCTCTCCTCGACGACAAAGACCACACGGTACTGAGATAACGGAAGATACTCCGGACGCTCCCCACCCGGACGATTTCCCCCCGCCCTTCCTGAGCCTAAGGCCCCCTTCTCCTTTCTGGTACCCCCACTGTCCGCCCCTTCCTCTTCCTGCACACTCAGCGTGAGCACCCTTCCGACTGCTCACCCCGCAGCACATTGGACAACACGCGGCCTGCGCTCACAGTCATCCTCCCCGCACCGACATTGGACACACACTATGCGCTTTCCCACTCCCTCCCACACGTACATGACACGCGTCATCTAACACATTGCGCAAACGTCTCGCTCCTCGCACACAGTGACCACACCCTGCGCTCTCCTCCCCCACTACTGTGACACACCGTGCCGTCTCTCCTTCCGCACACAGTGACACACCTGCGCTCACTCCTCCCCACATCGTGACCACCAACTGCGCTCTCGCTCCTCGCCTCCACCCTGCACACAGTGACACACACTGCGCTCTCCTCCCGCACACAGTGACACACACTCGCTCCCTTACGACCAGTGACCACCTACCTCGTCGCCTCCTCCCGCACCCTTGACACACAACCCTGCGCTCCATCCTCCCGTCAACAGGCACATATTTCCTCCCACACAATGCAAACTGTCGCTCTCCTCCCCCTCACACAGTTACACCACTTCCCCGCTCCTTTCCTCCTCCTCAGTCACTCCGACCCCCTTCCCCCCACCCTTGCTCTCGAAAATCTCCCATCCTCCTCACACCAGCTCCCCGCATTCATGCTCCACTTGGCTCCCTCCCCTCGCGTACTCTCCGGGTAAGACTCTCATCCGCAAGTTACACACACTTGACGCCTCGCTCCTCCCGCACACAGTGAACACATGCGCTTCTCCCATCCCGCACACAGTGACCACACATGGCGCTTTCCTCCCCAACGACATGACACCGAACTGCCCGCTCCCCACAGTCACACTCGTCTCTCGGCCCTCCCGAACAAAGCGACACACACCTCTTTCTCTTCAAACGTACCACTCTCCCGAGTACCACAACCTTCTCTGCACCAGGAATCTACGCAACAACCATTACGCCTACTTCCTCTCTCACTCTCGAGCGGGCCAACAGTGACACACTCTGCCGAACGTCACTCCTCCCCACCATCTAACACCCCCTGCGCTCAGTCCGCTCCGCACAGTCCCAACACACGCGTGCCCTCTCCCCGCACACAGTTACACACACCTGCGCTCGCTCCTCCTCCGCACACAGTGACACAACCTGCTCTCTCCTCCCATCACATGCAGAGTTTCACACACATACTGCGCTCATCCCCCGCACACACAGTGACCACACCCTCGTAGAAAGTAAAATGCGCTACTCTCACGAAAAAGATGAAAAACACTGATGTCATACTCGACTATAAGTGAACACACACAACCTCCTCAATCCCGCAACAAAGTGACCACCACTGCGCTCGTCAGCTTAACCTCCTGAACACATTGACACGCACAGTGTCGCTCTCCTCACCGCACACACGTGACCCATTACTCACCTGCCGGCCACTACCCCATTCCTCCCCCACCGTCACCATTTTATTACACCTTTCACTCATGACAAGCGCTCTCCTCCCGCACATGTGACACACACTGTGCTCTCCTCGTCCCCACACGTGACACACAACTGGCCACCTCTCCTCCCGCCAACAGTGACACACACTGCGCTCTCCTCTCTGCCCCCCCCTCACACATGTGACCACCACACACTCTCTCTCCTCCCGCACAACAGTGCTATTCCACTGCGCTTCCTCTACGCACCATTTCACAGACACGAGCTACTGCATCTCTCCCCCTCACAGCAGTTGGCGTTTTACACTGCGTCCTACTGCACACAGTGACAACACCGGCGCTCAGCTCCTCCCCCCCACCAAGTGACACACACTGCGCTCCTCCTCCTCCCGCACTACAGTGACACACCACTCTCGCTCCTTCCTGCCTGCACACATTACACGACACGCCTCATCCTCCCCGACCAGTGGCACACACTGCGCTCCTCCTCCCGCACACAGTGGCGTATTTACAAAACTTCGTTCCCTAACTCACACAGTGAACACACCTGGCGCTCATCACGCTCCTCCGCAGCACATTGGCGGTATTTACATGCGTTCCCTAACTGCACCAGTTGACACAACCACTGGCGCTCTCCTCCGCACACAGTGGACACACACTGGCTCATCCTCCCCTCCACATGACACACACTGCGCTCTCAGTCCCGCACACAGTGACACAGCACTTGCGCTCCCTCCTCCCGCCACACAGTGGCCACACACTGCGCTCTCCTCCCCGCACACAGTGGCGTATTTACACTGCTTCCCTAACTCACACGTGACACCCACCTGCGGCGCCTCCTCCCCACACAGTGCGTATTTACACTGCGTTCCCAACTGCACTGGCTTGCAGATGTCTTTGCCTGCCCGTCTCTCTGATTGGCCACCTTGGTTTAATTAGTAATAACAAAGTCTCATGATTCCTTTCCTTCCTCTAAACCTCAGTGTGGGAAAGTTTCTCTCTCCCCCCCCTCTCACTCTCTCTCCTCCCCTCTTAAAACAACCCTCCCCCTTTCTCTCCCCCTCCCCCCTCGTCACTCCTGCCCCCCTCCCCCTCTCGTCTCACCCCCCCCCTCTCCTCCTGCCCCCCTCCCCCTCTCCTCGCCGCTCCTCTCCCCTCCCCCCTCCCCCCTCCCGTCCTGCCTCCTCCCCCCTCCCCCCTCTCTCCTGCTCCTCCCCGCTCTCTCTCACCTCTCTCCCCACCTCTCTCCTGCCAAACCCTCCCCCTCTGCAAAATCTCCCACCCTCTCGTCCTTCCCCCTCCCCGCCTGCTCTCCTTCCCCCGTACTCCCTCTCTCTCCCCCCCCCCGTCCCTTCTCTCCTGCCGCCCTCCCCTCCCCCTCTTCCTCCGCCGTCCCCCCCCCCTCACTCTCCCTGCCGCCCCCTCCCCCTCTCTCTCCCCCCCCCCGTCCCCCCCCCCTCGGCCTCAGCTCTCCTCTGTCCCCTGGTTTCCTGGGCAAATCCCCAGGCTCTGCTCAGCCCCTGTCTGACCGCTTTCTGTCCCCTCCCTGGCAACACATAATATAATATAGAGAACTCTCTGCAGGGATAATGGATGCAGACGCTCTGCAGGGACTGTGGCTCGGGGAGATAATGACAGACTTCTGCAGGGCATGGGTTAATGGCGTCGACGCTCTGCGAGGGGCTGTGGTCAGAGAGATAATGGGACAGACTCTGGCAGGACAGGGGTTAATGGGCGACGCCTGCCAGGGTCTCTGGCAGCGGAGGGTTAATGGAGTGATGCTCTGCAGGCCTGGGTTAAGGGAGCGTGCCTCTGCAGGGTCTCTCTTGGCAGGCGTTAGAGGGAGCGATGCTCTGGCAGGTGGCCTGAGGCAGGAGATAATGGACAGACACTCTGAAGGGCAGGGTTACTGGGCTAACTTCTCTGCAGTGACTGTGGCAGGAGATACTTTGACGCGAGACTCTCATTGGCAGGGTTAATTGATCGATGGCTTCTGCAGGGTATGGTTAATGGAGCGCTTCTCTGCAGGGTCTCTGGCAGGCGTGAGAATGTAAGAAAAAGCGATGCTCTGCATGACTGGCAGAGATAATGGGACAGACTCTGGCAGGGCAGGGTTTAATGAAGAGACGCTCATGCAGGGACGGGCAGGAGATAATGGACAGACGTCCTGCCGGTCAGGGGTTAATGGATCGACGACGCTCTGCTGGTCTCTGGCATCGGAGGGGTTAATGGAGCGACGCTCGTGCAGGGCGCAGGGGTTAGGAGCAAACGCTCGCAGGGTCTCTGGCAGCGGCAGGGGTCAGAGTGATATGCTTCTGCAGGGCAAGGGGTTTAATGGAGCGATGCTCTGCATTGTCTCTCTGGCATGACTTAGATGAGCGATTGCTCTGCAGGGCAGGTGTTAATAATGGTTGATGCTCTGCGCAGGGTCTCTGGCAAGCGGATGGGTTAATGGATTGACGCTCTGCAGGGCAGGGGGGTTAAGGGAGCGACTGCTTTGCAGGGTGTCTGCTGGCAGGGGTAGATTGGAGCGAGCGTCTGGCAGGCCGGGTTTACTGGAGCGAACGCTCTGGCAGGGTCTCTCTGGCAGCGTGAGGGGTAATGGAGTGCGCTCCTGCAGGACGGGCTTAATGAGCGACGCTCTGCAGGGTCTCTCTGGCAGCGGAGGGGTTAATGGAGTGACGCTCTGCAGGACAGGGGTTAATGGAGCGACGCTCTGCAGGGTCACTTTGGCAGGGGTTGATGGATCGATGCTCTGCAGAGCAGGGGATAATGGAGAGACGCTCTGCAGGGTCTCACTGAGAGGTGTTGATGGAGTGATGCTCTGCAGGACAGGGCGATGCTCTGCAGGGTCTCTCTCCAGAACAAACACCTTACTTACTTCCTGGTGTGTGCTGTAGCTGCCCTCTTCCCGGTACCGATATGAGGCTGGCTCTCTGTGCTGTGATTGGCGGGGTTCTCAGCGTCCCTCTGTGGGATATGTATTGGGGTTCACACGAGGATCTGGCTCTCTCCGTTCCCTCCTAAAGTTTCGTCTTCCCTCTGTTCCTGGCTGCTGAGTTTAGTTTGTGGTTATTTTACCCCGGCCGTCTCACCGCACGCTTCAGGCCGCAGACAGAACCACAAAACATACATGTTTATTTTTATTCCCAGGGATTAGTAACATTGCAGTAATACTATACAAATTATATCACCACTGCAGGATGAAGATCCTATATATTTATAATAATATTATATATGCTCATTCTTCATCCGTGTCTCCCCACTAGCCTAGGGTGAGGCTCCCCAATGTTATATATCTATATCCTCACTCACCCGTGTCCTCCCCATGCTGGGTGATCCTCCCCAATGTATATATATACTTATATTAGCTCCTCATCTTCAGCCCGTGTCTCCTCCCCACTTCGCTGGGTGAGGCCCTCCCCAATGTTATATATAATAACAGTAATCCCCTCATCTTCAGCCCGTGTCTCCCACTGCTGGGTGAGGTCCCCCCCTCCCCAATGTTATATATATATAATATAGGTATTCCTCATCTTCATCCGTGTCCTCCCCACTGCTGGTGAGGGCCTCCCCAATGTTATATATATATATAGATCCTCATCTTTCACCCGTGTCTTCCTCCCACGCTGGTGAGGCCTCGCCCACTGTTATATATATATCCTCATCTTCAGCCCGTGCTCCCCACTGCTGGGTGAGGCCTCCCAATTTATATTATATATATATATAATATATATATAATAATTATCCTCCATCTTCAGCCCCGTGTCTTCCCCACTGGCTGGGTAGGCCGTCCCCATGTTATATATATATATATAAGCCTCATCTTCAGCCCTTTTCTCCCCACTCTGTGTGAGGGCCTAGTCCCATGATCCATAATATAGATCCTCCTCTTCAATCTTCAGCAGTTCACCCGTGTTCTCCCACTGCTGGGTGGGAGGGCCGGCCCCAATGTTATACGATATATACAGTATCCTATCTTCGCCCGTGTTCTCCCACTGCTGGGGAGGCCTCCCCCAGGTTATATTATATATTAGATCCTTCATCTTCAGCCCGTGTCTCCCCACTGCTGGTCGAGGCCCAGTCCCCAATGTTATATATATATATATTATATCCTCGTCGTCAGCCCGTGTCTCCCCCCCTGCTAGGGTGAGGCCCTCCCCAATGATTATATAAGATTCTATCCTCATCTTCAGCCGTGTCTCCCCACTGCTGGTGAGGCCATCCCCAATGTTATATATATATATATAGCCTCACTCTTCATTCAATCTTCAGCCCGTGCCTCCCACTGCTGGGTATGAGGCCTCCCACTGTTATAATATATATCAAAAACTCATCTTCAGCCGTGTCTCCCCACTGGCTGGTGAGGCCTACTCCCAATGTTATATTATAGCAATATATCTCATCTTCAATCAGCCCGTTTCTCCCCACTGCTGGTGAAGGCTCCCCAATTTTATATTATATAGCTCACTCTATCTTCAGCCCCTTGTCTTCCCCACTGCTGGGTGAGGCCTCCCCAATGTTATATATATATATCTATCCTCATCTTCAAAACCCGTGTCTCCCCACTGCTGGGTGAGGCCTCCCCAATTCTTAATATATATCCTCATCTTCGATCCTGTCCTCCTTCTCCCCACTGCTGGGTGAGGCCTCCCCAATGTTTATATATATATAATAGCCTCCTCATTCTTCCAGCCCGTGTCTCCCCACTGCTGGTGAGGCCTCCCCAATGTTATATATAAGTATCCCCTCTCTTCAGCCGCCCGTGTCCTCCCCACTGCTGGGTGAGGCCTCCCCAATGTTTATATATATATATCATATATATATATATCATAAATATTATATATATATATCTATATCTCCGCTCATCTTCACCCGTGTCTCCCCACTGCTGGGTGAAGCCTCCCCAATGTTATATATTTACTATATATCCTGATATTCAGGCCCGTGTCTCACCCACTGCTGGGTGGGCCTCCCCAATGTTATATTATAATATCCTCATCTTCAGCCCGTGTACTTCCCACTGCTGTGTGGGCCGTCCCCATGATATATTATATATCTCATCTTCAGCCCGTCTCCTCCTCTCCCCACTTCTGGGTGAGGGCCTCCCCAATGTTAATCATATAATATCCCTCATCTTCAGCCCGTGGTCTCCCCCCACGCTGTGAGGGCCGTTCCCCAATGATTAAATTATATCCTCATCCGTCAGCGCCCGTTCTCCCCACTGCTGTGGGGAGTCCACGACTCCCCAATGTTATATATATAATATATCACTCATCTTCACCCTTCCTTTTTTCTTATATATATATATATATATATATATATATATATATATATGGAGAAGATACATTAATGCAGGGGCAATAAATGGGTAATAAAAAATTTCAATTACATTATAAAGAAAAATACATAGCAACCATATAGTGTCCCTGTATGTATGTATGTATATACAGCCATAGGGACATACATAAATACAAGGACAATAACTTTGCCTTAAAAAAAAAAACTATCACATAAAAAAAAAAAATTAAACCTGTAAAAATAAAATAACATACATTTATTTTGTTTATTTACCTATAGATGACCTCACCTACCGAATCCCAGGGACGCCCCATACTCACGAACCAATCCACGCACAAGAACAAGGTAAAAATAATAAAAAATAAAAACCCAAGTTTTTTTCTTCTTTCTTTCCACTTGTAATCCATACCGTCACTCTTCGGGGGTCTTCTGGGGTTTTCGGGGTCTTCATCTGTCTCTTCCTCTTCATCTGTATCTTCTTCCGGCATGCCCTGGTCCTCTTCTTGCTGGAGGAGGTCCGTCCTCCTCAGCTTCTTGCTCTAAAAAGAGGCAACATGGGCTTTTATAGGCCTATAACGTCACATTTCCATCAAATGGTTCCCACTGCCCTGATTGGGCTGTGAAAACCATGTGATTTTATGGGTTTTTTTTTTATGACGTCATGTAAAGGAAATGAAGCCAGCCAATCAGAATGGCTGTGCTTCATTTCCCTTTAAGATTACGTCATCAAAAACAAGATGGCCGCCGTCATATGGTACTTGAGCTAGTCAGAGCATGGGAACTAAATCCCCAATCTGGTTGGCTGTAGTGGACCATGTGACAGAGATTTGGGGGAGAAAGGATGTGACGTCATCCAAAGGGAGTCACATGGTACTTGAGCCAATCAGAGCGTTGGAACTAAATACCAAATATCTCTCTATCTCTCTCTATCTCTCTCTATCTCTCTCTATCTCTCTCTATCTCTCTCTATCTCTCTCTATCTCTCTCTCTCTCATACTAAGCAAATAAATGATCTTTACGTAACATTACAATTAACACATACTACAATATAATTTATTACAAAGCTAATCCTAAAATCATAACGATGGTTGATGCAACTCTAAAAAGTGGAAGGGAAACACACATTAAATACTGTATCAAATCACAAATGTACAAAGACTATCTTCATATTGCATAAATATTTTTAAAAGTGCAAAAATAGTGCAAATAAATTATCATATGTGCAAATGGATTATTATATATTCAGGGGTACAAATACGCCTATTTGTGCAAAGTCAACAGAGAAAAAACAATGCCACCATTTATTGACAATACATACCAAGAACTATAAACAACAGGATTTGGGTATATAAAATGTTTAAAAAGGATATCACAAACATTTTACAATTTTAAATTATAAATGCACCAATGTCTACAGTATATCCACATGTAATACCTTTGGCACTAAGGTCTGCCTCTTGTAAATCCAGAAGGTTTCTCTTTTAGATAGACTTGTCAGCCTATCAACCCCCACTCCTCCCCTCCAATGCCTTGGTATATGTTCAATGCATTTAAAAGTTAAAAAGGTGGAGTTCGAATTATGATGGATACTTAAATGTTTAGAAACACTGTGAGATAAAATACCTTTTCTGATATTCCCCAAGTGCTCTCTCAGTGGTCTAGAGGTGCAACCTATATATAGGAGGCCGCAAGGACACTCCAACATATAGATTACAAACTCTGTTTTACAATGAATGTATCCCTCAATATCAAATGACTCTCCTGTGGTTTTAGATGAGAAATGCCAATTTGTCCTTATCTTTATGTTCACAGGCTTTGCACATAATGCAGCCAAAAAAAAACCTTCGGTTTATCAAGCCATGTGGGATTACTTTATATTTTCTTTTTAAAAGTGGTTGGGACCAATCTGCTTTTGAGATGTTGGTCTTTTCTAAAAAATTACATTTGGTTTCTCCAGTAGGTGATCTTTAAGAAAAGGGTAATTTTTAAATTTTTTGGTGCCTCTCTATTGAATTGTGTTAAAAAAGACATATTCAAATTTTTAAATAATATCGTCAATATAACATTTATACAGCACCAGATTTGCGCCGAGCTCCCAGTTGGCCCAGAAATGCTGCTCCTCCCACAGACCCATGAGAAGATTAGCATAGCTCGGCGCAAATATGGTCCCATCGCTATGCCCTTAATTTGCAAATTTGCCCTTAATTTGCAAATAAATGTTATCTTGAAATCAAATAAATTGTGAGTAAGTGTAAAATGAATGGCTTTATTAAGAAAATCAATATGTGCTGGTGTTAATGTGTTGTCTAATTCTAAAAAGTGCTGTGCTGCCTTACACCCATGTTCATGTGCAATTACAGTGTAAAGAGAGGTCACATCACATGTGACCAAAATGTGTTGCTCTGACAAAGTGATATCTTCCAATACATTTAGGGGGCTATGCACTAAGCTCCGAGCTTTGGCGCTGGCCTGAAAAAAATTAGTACGTCCGATAAAAAATGAAGCCGGCGGCGCGATTCACTAAGGCCCTCAGCCCATTTTCTATCGGACGTGCCCAAAACTGGCTTATCATTCGTGCAATGTTTTTTCCCTCTGCTAGCGCACTGAAACTTCCCGTACGCTAGCTGATAGAAAAAATAAGTCGCCTGTGACATTTGCATAGAGATTCTGCATCTCCATGCAAGTCTGTTACAGGCGATCGTACACTAAATAAATACATTTTAATTATAGTGTACATGAGAGGGGGTCTCCAGAGCTGAACAGCATAGGTTTCAGGTCCGAGGACCCCCTACTTCAGGAGATACAGGCCCCGTTATGGGGTGCCGGTATCCCCTGCAGAATTTCAATGTCCCGGTCACGGGACGCGGACGCTTGGAAGTGCAGGGGATACCAGCACCCCATAACGGGGCCTGTATCTCCTGAAGTAGGGGGTCCCTGAAACCAATGCGGTTCAGCTCCGGAGACCCCCTGCACATCTACACTATGAAACACATGTATATTAAAAAAAGATTTAACAAACATCAATACATGACCGCCCCTCCGCCCTAACACATACAGTACAATAATGTGCAAAATTACTATTATCCAGATATGGATAATAGATTATTTGCCCATTATTAAACACTGCATTAGCATACCTAAATAAAGTAAATAAAAACAGTAGCCAGCTAATTCAATGAATACAAGCAGTAACAACATCAACAATGAATTAATTAAACCATTAACCAATGAAAGCAATTAATTCCTAAACCAACTAAAAATGAATAGTAACACTAACTGTTACGCCGGTGCTGCATGCAGACCAGACCCATCCCCTGAGCTGAAGGGGGAAGTGGTAATACACGCACCCGCAGCAAAGGGAGCGTGTCCGGAGTGTGGTATGAAGCATTGCCAGGCCAGGTGCATCCCCCTTCCTGATGCGCACCAAGTTATAGGCACCACGTAGATCCAACTTGGAAAAAATCTTGGCCCCCTGTAATTTATCGAACAGTTCGGTAATAAGGGTTAGGGGGTAACGATTTTTAATAGTTATGTGGTTTAAACCCCTGTAGTCGATGCAAGGCCTCAACGACCCGTCCTTTTTCTTGACGAAGAAAAACCCAGCCCCTGCTGGGGAATTAGAGTGACGAATAAAGCCTTTCTTGAGATTCTCCTGGATATATTCATCCATAGCGTGAGATTCTGGTAACGACAAGGGGTAAGTCTTGGACTTGGGTAGGGTGTAACCTGGAACTAGGTTGATCGGACAATCGTATGTCCTGTGTGGCGGCAAGAGGTCTGACTGTACCTTATTGAAAACGTCCCGGAATTGATGGTAAATGGAAGGTAGAATAACTTTGGGAGCAGAGGTATTGGCCAGCAGTTGATGAGTCACGCCTGACCTCTGCCTCCAGGAAATGGGAGCAGAGGAAGTCCAGTCAATGAGAGGATTGTTAAGCTGTAGCCAAGGAAGACCAAGGGTGATGGGTATCCCAGGAGCGTGAATGGCATCGAGAACTAAGGTTTCCTTGTGCAGATGTGAGGACAGAAGCAAAGGAGCCGTCTCTAAGGAGATGTGGGTCGGGGTAAGAGGACGTCCATCGATACCGACGAGTTCGATGGGAACCTTCTTTCTCACTAGTGGTATGCGGTTTAACCTGGCGAATTCAAGATCCACGAAGTTTCCTCCAGCTCCTGAGTCAATGAAAGCGGCGGTAGAAGTCTTGAACTTATCGCCTGAAAGGGAGACTGGAAATGTAAGTTTCTTAGGGAGTTCACCTTTAGAAAGGGGACGTGGAGACATTACACCCAGAGAGAGCCCCTTTGTACTCACATGATGTTCCCGTTTCCCGGACGCAGTGGACACTCCCGAACCAGATGTTCCATGGATCCGCAGTAGAAACACAATCCCCCGGTGTGGCGGAACTGCCGTATCGGTGTGCGGATGCGTTGTACCCCCAATTGCATTGGCTCTGGCAACTCCAGTGCAGGATGAAGAGATATGGTAGCACTTGGGGGAGCAGGAGTGTTGCTGGGAATACTGGAGAACGGAACTTGAAAGTTATGGAAGCGAGTGCGCTGACGCTCAGAGCGGTGTACCTGAGATACGTTGATCCACTCGGACAACCAAATCAATGAGGACCTCCAAATGATCCGGTCTGGATTGGCGAGAGAGTTCGTCCTTCATGGGATCTGCCAGGCCTTGCCAGAATACGGAGACGAGAGCCTCTTGTCCCCAGTTAGTCTTGGCTGCTAAAGTCCGGAATTCCACAGCATACTGTGTCACCATTCACCGTCCCTGAGTGATCTGGAGGAGAGAAACAGATGCCATCTCCCGACGAGCGGGAGAATCGAATACTCGTTGAAACTCGGCTTTAAAGACCGGGTAATCTTGGGTAAGGTCAGAACGTCGCTCCCAAACTGGGGAAGCCCAAGCCAGGGCGCTGCCAGTGAGGAGGTTATAAATGTAGGCTACCTTCTTGCGATCAGTATTGTAGAGATGGGGGGCCATTTCAAACTGCACCTCACACTGGTTTAGGAAACCCCTACAATCTTGCGGTTCACCTGCATAAGGCTTGGGGGGAGGAATCCTTACATCTGAGCTGCTAACTGCGCGTGCGGAGTGGGGGCTTACATCTGGTGGGATCACGGTCGGTACCCTGTCTGAGAGTACTGCGACCTGGCGTGTATGTGCCACAATTTGATCCGCCATGGCCTGGTTTTGCTGAAGCAGATTGGAGAGAAACTGTTGAAGTTCGGTCTGGTCTGCGTCTTGTGGGCTCGACATAATGTTACGCCGGTGCTGCCCGCAGACCAGACCCGTCCCCTGAGCTGAAGGGGGAAGTGGTAATACATGCACCCGCAGCAAAGGGAGCGTGTCCGGAGTGTGGTATGAAGCATTGCCAGGCCAGGTGTAGTAAGGTAGACAATACTTGCCGGTACCGGTTGTAGAGATAGAGTGAAGGATGCCTCGCCGAAGTCAGGGAGTGGAGAGTGGAGATAGGTCGTTGTCCAAGCCGTGTTCAAGGGGTTACCAGAGTGAGCGTTGTCCAAGGAGTGCCGAGATCGAGAGCCAGAGGGGGTAGTCGTACAAGCCGCGTCAGAACCTGTGAAAACACTGAGAGAATCCAGAAGTACTTCCATACAGAGACTATGTCGAACAAATACTGAGAGCAGAGAGGAGCTAGATAAAGCAGGAAGGTCCAATTAGGAACGGAGGCGGGACAGGAAGAGCTACAGGGAGACACTGCAGATTGGAGCAGGCATAACAGGCCAGGTGAGGCTTGTTGGTAACCTGAGTATGCCCGTGCAGTGTGCGAGGGCAGAGCCTGAGGTCCGGGGGACGGGAAGAAGAGTGTGCAGACTGAGCGTGCTCCGTAACTCGTGTACGCGCGTGAACCGAGCCAGTGGATGGTGCAGGTGTGCGTGCAGGTGTGCGTGCAGGAGGGCGTGGGCGCGCCCGGCGCTGAGCAGAGGAATCGCCGAGGGGAGTGATCCCGCGACGGCGGCAGGAGCGAGGAGCCATGGAGGCCGGTAAGGCAGGTTTGTTTTGTGTGTCCAGGGACTCCCTGCGGGAAGGGGGTGCTTTGTGTGGGTAGCGTGGAGAACACCGATTCCTGACACTAACCAATCAAAACAATGAATTACTACAACATTAATGAATGTAAAAGTAGAAAAATAGAGAAGTAGAGCACTGCAAAAAAGCAAATGGGCTGGAGGCAAAAAATAAACTATTTATTGGGCATATGTGCCAAAATAACAAACACACAAATTAAAACTCTGACGCGTTTCCCGCCGTGGAGGCGCTTTATCTGGATAATAGTTATTTTGCACATTATTGTACTGTATGTGTTAGGGGGATGTATTTAGTTAGAAATAATGTTTAGTATATTTGTAGGCACAACATTGGTACCGCAGGCCCTCGGGGACCCCGGGACGGCCGCGGGGTGATCCGGGGACACCCATGGGACCCGCGGGACCCCCGGCCTCTTTCAGGGACCCCTGCGGGGGTCATCCGGGGACACACGCCGGCCTGTTGTATGGATGGGGTGGCTGCAAAAATGTAAACAAAGACATTTTTCTAAGTCCAGATTCTTTTCCGCCTGCCTTGGGCTGGCGTGTTTTGTTCGGCGGGTTTTTAAAGAACGGTCTCTTTGCGTAGCTTAGTGAATCCCGCAGAAGGGCAGAAATCAGCTTATTTAGCTGATCGTACGGATTTGTTGGGACTTAGAAAATTTTCAGGGAAAAAGGCAGTTTAAGAACGGAAAGTGCCTGTTAGCGCTGCTCTGTGAATCGCGCTGAGTGGAATCTCACGTTCGCTAAGCACTTTCCGCTCTTAAAGCCACTTTACGGAGCTTAGTGCATAGCCCCCTTAGCATGTGCGTAGTGTCTATAAGGTGTGATTTATGATGTTGAACCGGTTGTTGAAGAAATAGTCTATATGACGGAACACCTGATATAATGGGTCATCTGGGAGAATTAATATCATCCTTATGTAGTTTCAGTAAATAATAAAAAAACTGGCAGTATAGTTTTTTTTACAAAAATTAATTCAAATCCATCTTTATTTATGATGTTTTTCTTCAAACCTAAAATCAGAAGGTTCTCACACTCTAATAAGAATTAATCCGTTGGATTTTTCACTCATTTTAAAAATGTTTCTGTGTCATTTGGTAATCTTAATGATTCCTGGATGTAGCTGTCCTTATCAAGTACAACTACACCCCCTCGATTATTGACTGATTTAATCACTATTGAAGTGTCAGCTTTAAGAAATCTAATTGCTTTAAATTGTCCAATATTCAGATTGGGTTTAACAAATGAATTATCTTTTTCAAATGTTTCTAGGTCTTGTACCAATTTTTCAAACATATCCAGACACTCCCCTTTAAGATAACTGAGGTAGAATGTAGACTTCTTTTTGAATCCAGTATGGGAAGTAGGTTTAACTTTAGGGGGCGTGGCTTGGTGCAACTGAGTCTGCTCAGGTCCCGAAGTTGAAAGCCTCAGGGATGCCAAGGTGTTAGAACTTGAGGAGTACTGCAGTTATACTTCAGTACCCATGTCCTGGTATAACAAAAGGCTATCCAGCAACCATTTGCCCAACCCCAGACTTTGCGGAGCCTGTGAAAGCAGGGTGCTCAATATGCTAAGAGGCAGAGGTGCCAGGATGGCGCATGCCCCTTAGCAGAATTGGAAAAGGTAGCAAGCCAGCAACAGAATACCGGCAACTTGGTGATAGGCTGGCAGGGAAATTCCCACGTGCTGATTGGCTGTAGTGGTTTGTGAATGGGACTCCAAAACCTATAAGAAACCTTGCAGCCAATAAGGACCTCAGATTCCAAGCGCCAAACCATCAGCAGCAAATGTAAAGATGCTCTGGAAGAAATAGACTTGAGCCCTCTTCAAGGATTTCAACTCAAGAAATGTTCTAAGTCCCACTTTTCAGGGGTCAAGTTCTGAAAACGGAACGTAGTCATCATGGCTGGAATTGCATGCCGAATTACATTCCAGGACTTTTGTGAGTACCTCCCTGTCATTGGAAAGGAATCGTACAGACTTCATTTGTTAACATTTCGTTCTAGGAAAGTTTATTTCATTAGCCCAGATCCCAGTAAGTGTGTTCTTCATTGCAAATTGTGATCCATTGTGTGTATGTCTTTTCGTGGAATAAATTCCAATTTATTTTACCGCCTTGTCTTGCTCAATCAAATGGTTGCGGTATAAAAGGTGTTAATAACCCTACTCTCCCATGACATACACCATTAGATACATCAACGCCTTTTTTAGAGCGAAGTGGGAAATTAAATGGTGGGAGAGAACATCCGAACAAAACACAATCAATTTTGAATCCAGTATTAGGAAAATGAGAAAGGTCAATAAGCAAGAAAGTAGAAGAGGACGTAAAATAAAAAACCAAGAAGAGCACATCATAGAACATACCTATGAAGGTGTCTTCAATTTGAGTAAAAAAGTCATTACAACTGAGGAGAAACAGGTTCTAAATAAAGGCTTTTCCTTTGCACCGTTTAATAAATTAAGTGCATTTAACACTTATATAGATGTGGGCAAGTTCGCCAGGAACTTTTCCCTTAAGAAATATGTTATAAAGCAAAAGCTACATACTGAGCAAAAAAATGAAAGATCATGTCCTACTTCCCATACCGGATTCAAAAAGAAGTCTACATTTGACCCCAGTTATCTTAAAAGGGGGTGTCTGGATATGTTTGAAAAAGTGGTACAACAAGACCCAGAAAAATTGGAAAAAAGATAATAAATGTGTTAAACCCAATCTGAATATTGGACAATTTAAAGCAATTAGATCTTTTAAAGCTGACACTTCAATAGTGATTACATCAGCTGATAAGGGAGAGGGTGTAGTTGTTCTTCATCAGGACAGCTAGATCCAGTAATCATTAAGGTTACTAAATGACACAAACAAAGAAAAAAAGGTGCTGAAGATTAGCGCTAATGATGAAATAATAATCAATAAACTCTAATTAAGAGCAACCCTAAGGCTTCTGAGGCAGCCTGGTGAGACACTGATAGTACAATCAGATATTAACCAGAGACAAAAAGAAAGAGATACCGGCGCCTAATGAGTCCAATTAGGTGTTAGTCCTGGATATCCAGATGGAATAGTTCAAGTCCCAATGATGACAACTTGTAATCAAGGATTGATCAGATGTAAATTCCTCCGTATAGTGTGGAACATGAAATGAAAATAACTCAGAATTTAGTGCAACACAGCTAACAAAAAATCTTCACATACATAGACTCACAAACCAGCACAGACAAGACATACAAACGCAAAGCTGGAAAAAAAATGTTTTTAATACAACTATAAAATAATAAAATGTGGAACGATGAGACACTGATGGAGCCGGTCTGGTAGAGTAAAACTGAAAAGCTACTCACAGGACGGCTCTAGAACACAAGCAATGAGCGCCGAATAGGCGGATGTGATCTATCCTCCCAGGGCTGAGAAATTGAAGTAACCGCAACATTCCTCCATGCACCGTGCTCCTCGATACCGGAAGTGATGTCACCGGATACCAAGTACCGGATGCTCCGTTACAGGTAGGCGGGACTCTTGGCGGGATTTTCGAGCGGAGGTTCTTCTTAATTCAGCTCCAGAGGATCAGCACACGGACGCTTGTTCTTGATAATTTAATTTATTTTTAATGCACAATATACAACGATTTGATAACATATGTTTTATGTAAATATATTAAAAGTTAAATTTTATAATAAGTAGGAGTGCAGTATAGTGAATTCTTTTAGGAGACACATCCACTTTGTGTTTTCCTTCCCTCCTTTTTCTGATTCACTTTTCAGTTCACAGTTTGCACCCACTTTTTTGATTACCATATATTCACCCATTATTTCGTTTCAATTGGTGTGGTTTTGTGATCACTCCCTAACCCTAGTGTTTTCTCTAATACAGACAGTGACCCACAAACGGTACTGATTCTGGAAGTAAAGGCTGCCACACCGCATAGGACTAACAGCTATGAATGGAGTATATGCAGAAAAGTGTGAAAATTGATGCAAGACTGTGCTGAAGCAGGGAAACTTTTACAGACGGTGACCGACGCAAGGTACTGATTCTGGGAATTTAAAATGGCCGCCCAGCTGAAGTCAAATACAGACTCTGCAAAAATGGGGAAGAAAATGTTTTCCTGGGTTTAAAGAACCCCACCACACAGAGCAGTGTCCCTTCAGGCCTTATTCAGACGATGAAAGTGAATGCATGCACAGCACTGCTAATATTGTAAAACTTACCCAAGGGAAGAAAAAGTCTACAGAGATGCCTGTGAGAGCTGCGACCTCTACAAGCAAAATATGCAAACCTGTAGGACTACCACAATTTGGGGTTCTAGCAAATACAGTGATAACAGCTGCAATAGTGCCTCCTGAGGTCAGGAATAAAAATACACCTGATAACCCCAAAATGGAGGACAAGATGCAGCGTTCCTGTAATGAACCCTACCCCACAGAAGAGTGGCCCTTCCAATCCGATAAGGAGGAAGACATCTCTTACGGGGAACCCGAACCGAATCACACCCACAGAACACCCCAGGAATGGTGGGGGTGCCTAAACTCGGTACGAACCGAAAAGACCGCTCTCTATGATGATGAATGTGATTGGCAGGAGGAAGAGCGGGAACAGCAGATCGCTGAATATTTACGCCACCTAACGCAACTGCAAGGAAAACATGGCGGATACAGTGAAGCTGCTGAAATTTCAAATAAAGACGGAGAGCCCAATATCCCTGATGGGATGGAGTCGTCAAAAACAACAAGGTAGAAAAAGAAAAAAGGGTCTTCACTTACTGTGGAAAGAACAGACACATCTGCAGATCCCGCGGAGGAAAAGGGGGTCCAAGATGCCCTGCAGCCTAGAAAAAATGGAGAATTCGTCCCGCGGATGACCGAATATCCAGAGGGCCCAAGGCAGAAGTCGTGTACCCCAAAGAAGTGTCTGTCCAGTGCTAGTAGTGAGAAACCCTCAACCAACCATACCAGGGAAGCGGAGCCGGAACCAGTGAGTGACGATCCCTTGACCAGCCCTGAAGATGCCCTGAAAATTGCCAGGCGTGACTGTGATATGCTCCGGGAACAATTGAAACTGGAGAGGGAAGATAATGCTGAGCTACAGAAGACTGTTCTCACACTGTATTCTGAATCCGGGACCGACTTGGAGGATCTATGGACAGATCTAGATATAGCAAACGTTACTATTACCGCCATGGATGAAAAACAGAGCAAATCTGATAGACTGATTGCTAATCTGAAGCAGAAATATGAGGAGGCACTGAAGGAGATTACAGTCTTTCAGCAAGAAGTTCGCAAGTGCCATACAGAGGTGGAAGTCTCTCAGAATGAGGTTCACACTCTCCGCATAGAACTGAATGCCTCACAACAGGAGGTCAACAGTGTCCGGACAGAGGTGGACATATCCCAGAAAGAGGTTCATAATCTCCGCACAGCACTGGATGCCTCACACCATGAGATCGGCAGCTGCCGGACAAAACCGGAAGTCGCCAAAAAGGAACTTCACAGTCTCGCTGAGGAGCTGGACAATTCTAAAAAAATTATTGTCAATCTTAATATAGATCTCAAAGTCTCTCAGAAGGAGCTTCAGACCCTCAACCTAGAGATGGAAGTCTCATGCCAGGAGACAGTCGGTCTCCAAGCAGAGGTGCGAAAATGGAAGACGGACTACAAGGAGGCCCTGAATATTACAGAGACTGGAAAAAGAGAAAATTTAAGATTAAAAAAAGAAAATTCTGAGTTGACAGACCACGTCAATGGAAAGAATGAAAAGCTCCACGGAAAAATAAAGTAAACTTCTGGAAGGTGAAAAGGTTGAAGCAGAGCACCGACTGCAGAACCACTAAAAGGTCTGCATTCACACCTCCGAAAACAGAGGAGAAGCAGCGAACTCTGGGAAGAAAAATCTGCAGGCTGCTAAAGAGGTAAAAACGCTGCAGGAACGTCTGAATACCTGTGTGTCCCGACAGAAGCATTATGAGGAGCTAAAGGCCACGCTGCATGTCACCAGAGCATCGTTGGAGGCGGAGCTTCGATACCAGGTGACTCTGTATGAGAGGGAGCGGGAGAAGGCCCAGAAACTGGAGCAAGAGCTGGAGAGACAGAGAGTCTGATCCTTGAGTCAGTACGCCAAGGAGAAAACAGACGCATCGGCAACCTTAACGACAAACATTACAGAGCTCCAGAATATGAAGGAGACACTGATACAAACTCAGAGAAAGCAAAGTGCGCAGATACATTCCCTGAGAACAGACTTGCAAGACGCACTCAAAAAACAGGGATCTCTCGCAGATGAGATGACAGTACTACAAGGACAAGTATTGACCCTGACCAAGCGTCGGTATCCCACAGCCACAAAAAAACAAAGGAAAAGGGATACAGTGAGAGCTGGGAACACCTCTCATCTGAAAAACAAGGTTGCAAAGTCTAAACCACCTAAGCAAGCACTAGCAAAACCTTCAGCTGGCTACCAGGCAAAACAGAAAGGTATACGTGCAGAATCAAAACCAGAAGAATCCTTAGTGGATGAAGCTGAAAAGATGGGACATTCTCTGGAGGTGGAATTGCAACTCAATCCCAAAGAATCTGAACTGGCAACACCATGGAGTGGAAAAAGTGCAGAGAGACAGCTTCAAGAGCGGAAAACTCAAAGGGTTACTCTCAAACGCTCTGCAACTGTCGCCATACAATCTGCCTACAAAAAGAGGAGCGCCCGACGCAAGGGAAATCTCATGACCGCGCACTCGGTAAAAAGACTTTACTTGGAAAAAGTTCTCCTCGAGCGACTGAGGAGTGCTGATCTCAAGCACCTTCAGGAGGAGAAATGAATAAACTGGAGAAAGGGCTCCAATCCCAGCGGGACTGAGGGTTCTCTTCCTCCATCCACTCTCATTCAAGTCACAGAGATATCTAGAATGAGAGTGGAAGGATGGGCTTCGGCCATGGTAAGCCCGAGCTTCCCACAAACAGGGGAGGTGTGTAACAGGGTCTTATCCCTGTTAAGAATCTTGCCTCTAATCTAGCAGTGTGCTGGTTAATTGCACACCTGCAATCAACTCCACCTGGCTGATTAGAGCTCCCTCAGAGCTCTGTGAAATAGTGTCATGTGAGACACAGGAAGAGGATTTTCCTGAGCTGACATTTGGAGCTGACACAGGAAAGCAGAGAAGCCTGCCACACAGACTGTCTTGAGCACAAAGGGTGATGAGATCAAGAACCCAGAGACTTAGGTTCAGGGTCCTCTGTGTCCAGGAATATACCAGAGACTGACATGAACCTGCTTTAAGGTATCTCTTGAGACTTTGGGGAATAGGGTGGTAATGGGAGTATCCCTCCAGCCCTGGAGAAATGGACTGGGGAAGTAAGTTAGCCCTTAAACAGGGACAGGCATTTGTTGTTTTCATATGTTTTGCTGTGTTAAAAGGGACAAGCGCAATAAAGCCTTATTTTAATTTCACCTTAAAAACGGTCTCCATTGCATACCTCTGCACACATCTCTTACATACATATTTAAAATTAGTGAAAAATACAACGGATGAATTCTTATTAGAGTATGAGAACCTTCTGACTTTAGGTTTGAAGAAAACCATCATAAATAAAGACGAATTTTAATTTATTTTTGTAAAAAAAAAAACCATGCTGTAATTTTTTTAATTATTTACCGAAACTACATAAGGATGCTATTAATCATCCCGGATGACCCCTTATATCAGGTGTACAGTTCATCACTGCTAATCTATCAGCCTATATAGACTATTTTCTTCATAAACCGGTTCAAAATCTTAAATCACACCTTAAAGACACTACGCACATACTAAATTTATTGGAAGATATCACTTGGTCGGATCAACACATTTTGGTCGTCACTTGTGACCTCTTTTTACACAGTAATTGTTCATGAACATGGGTGTAATGCAGCACAACACTTTTTAGAATTAGACAACACACTAACACCTGCTCATATTGATTTTCTTAATAAAGCCATTCATTTTACACTTACTCACGATTTATTTGGTTTCAAGATAACATTTATTTGCAAATTAAGTGCATGGTGATGGGTACCAGATTTGCACCAAGCTATGCTAATCTTCTCATGGGTCTGTGGGAGGAGCAGCATATCTGGGCCCAAAGGGAGCTCGACACAAATCTGGTGCTCTATAAATGCTACTGTATATTGCCGATATTATTATTATTTTTTGTGGGGATCAAAACACTCTAGACACCTTTTTACCGCAACTTAATTGTTATTCTTCTCATTTGAAATTCACTTTCAAACAGCACTTTTGAACTTCAGTTTTTGGATCAACTTATTTACATCAAAGAGGGAGCTATTTGTATTAAGACGTATCACAAACCAGTGAACTGTCTAAATTACATTGAGGTGGAGAGCAATCATTATAATAAATGGTTAGAGAACATACCCTTTGGGGAACTGAGACTTGTTAAACGGAATTGCTCAGAGACCATGGTATTTGAGGAACAAGTTGTAGCAGTTCTGGATATGTTTAGGAATGAATCATACAAACCCAACATCCAAGAAGAAGCATATTCCAAAACCACAAAATTGAATAGAAAAAATCTATTAAAAAGGAAAACTGAAGAACAACTAAACCAAAATGAAAACAACAACATTACTGAAGATGTTCCATTTATTACACAGTTTAATCCGCTCTCAGACAAAAGAAATGTTTCTTAAATAAACATTGGCACTTAGTACTTCCAGGAGTAGAAGTGTGTGCTCAGGGCTGATGTCAGCCCTGAAGAAATATATCGGACCTCAATGAGAACATATGATAAAAGCCAATTTGATACTTGAAGAACTGTAGAAGAAAATATTGTAATGCATGTTCATATAATCAATATATATAACTCCTTCTCTTATCCCGTAATGAAGATAATGCAGATAAAGTCACAGAAAAGGCAACTGGCTAATCTCAATAGCTTGCCACAAAGGTACTCACGATTGACCCCTTGTAAGTCCTGGAAAGGAGGGAGAAGGAGAAGGAAGCCCTGGAGATATCGCAGCTCCAGGCTGCAAGAACAACTAATGATGAAGAGAGTAGCTGGTTGCTTGTAAACCTCTTCAGTGGACTGACAAATGTCCATCAGTCCCCCCGGTCTGGGCTCCGTCTGTGTCTCTCAAGCACCATGTGTGCGACGCCGTGATGACTAGAACACTGGAGAACAGCTGACTGCTGCACGGCTTCTCTGATGTAGTATAAATTGCTCCGTCCACACGGCACAGCAGGTAAGGAATAAGTGATGATCTTCAGTAGAGCGTGCATCCATGCAATAGAAGGGAAAACGTCCTGAAGGACAAGAGCTGGAGCACAACTAATCAAATTAACTGGCGTCAGAGTACCTGCCAGGACTATCTATGTATCTATTTTTTAGTCAATAAACTTTTTTTATTTTGTATCCTGCCTGCCAGTTAATTTGATTAGTTGTGCTCCAGCTCTTGTCCTTCGGGATGTTTTCCCTTCTACTTCTAATTCATACCTCCCTTCGTTCCCAAGAGTAATTTTTACCAAAGCTAATTCTCTTAAAAAATCATTGCCCCCAGTTGTATTGTATTGTATTGTATTGTATGTCTTTATTTATATAGCGTCATAAATGTACATAGCGCTTCACAGTAGTAATACATATCATATAAATAACAAATAATATAAATAACAGATCATGGGAATAAGTGCTTCAGACATACTGTAAAAGTAGCATTAAGGAAGGAGTCCCTGCTCCGAGGAGCTTACAATCTAATTGGTAGGTAGGGAGAACGTACAGAGACAGTAGGAGGGAATACTAGTAAGTACGTCTGCAGGGGGCCAAGCTTTATGTGTCATGTGTCCATGATTATCCAGTGCTACTCAAATGCTTCTTTAAGCAGATGTGTCTTAAGGTGAGTCTTAAAGGTGGATAGCGAGGGGGCTAGTCGGTATTGAGGGGAAGGGCATTCCAGAGGTGTGGGGCAGAAAGTGAGAAAGGTTTAAGGCGGGAAAGAGCTTTAGATACAAAGGGGGTAGAAAGAAGACATCCTTGAGAAGAACGCAAGAGTCGGAATGGTGCATAGCGAGACATTAGGGCTGAGATGTAAGGAGGGGCAGAAGAATGTAAAGCTTTAAAAGTGAGCAGGAGAATTGAGTGTGAGATACGCGATTTAATCGAAAGCCAGGAGAGGGATTTCAGGAGGGGAGATGCGGAGACAGATTTAGGAAAGAGTAGAGTGATTCTGGCAGCAGCGTTTAGGATAGATTGTAGGGGAGAAAGGTGAGAGGTAGGAAGGCCGGACAGCAGGAGGTTACAGTAATCGAGACGTGTGAGAATGAGGGCCTGAGTCAGAGTTTTAGCAGTTGAGTAACAGAGGAAAGGGCGTATCTTTGTGATATTGCGGAGGAAAAAGCAACAAATTTTAGAAATGTTTTGAATATGAGAGGAGAATGAGAGTGAGGAATCAAGTGTAACCCCTAGGCAGCGTGCGTGGGATACTGGGTGAATAATCGTATTTCCAATAGCAATGTGGAAGGAGGTAGTAGGGCCAGGTTTGGGAGGAAGTATAAGGAGCTCTGTTTTTGCCATGTTAAGTTTCAGTTGGCGGTTGGCCATCCAGGATGATATTCCAGAGAGGCATTCAGAAACTTTGGTCTGTATAGCAGGTGTAAGGTCAGGGGTTGAAAGGTAAATTTGCGTGTCGTCAGCATAGAGGTGATATTTAAACCCAAAAGATGTGATTAGGTCACCTAGAGAGAGTGTGTAGAGAGAAAAGATAAGGGGTCCCAGGACAGAGCCCTGGGGTCCCCCCACAGAGAGATCAATAGAGGAGGAGGAGGTGTTAGCAAAAGAGACACTGAAGGTACGATGGGAGAGGTAAGAGGAGATCCAGGATAAAGCTTTGTTCCGAATACCAAGAGTATGGAGAATGTGAAGGAGAAGAGGGTGATCCATGGTGTCGAATGCTGCAGAGAGGTCGAGTAATATGAGCAGAGTGTAATGACCTCTGTCTTTGGCAGCGTGGAGGTCGTCAGTTATTTTAGTGAGGGCTGTTTCAGTAGAGTGAGCAGTGCGGAAGCCAGATTGTAGAGGGTCTAGGAGAGAATAGGTGTTGAGAAAGTGTAGCAATCGAGAGAATACAAGACGTTCAAGGAGTTTGGAGGCAAAAGGCAGGAGGGAGACAGGTCGATAGTTAGGACAGGTAGGGTCAAGCTTGCTGTTTTTGAGTAATGCTATGACTGTTGCATGCTTGAAGGATGATGGAAAGGTACCAGAGTAGAGGGAAGAGTTAAAGATCTGTGTGAGCATAGGGATTATAGAAGGAGCAAGAGGTTTTAGGAGATGGGAGGGAATGGGATCAAGAGGGCAAGTGGTAGAGGGAGAAGAGGAGATCAGCAGTGACACATCCTCCTCCGAGATAGCGGAAAAAGAGTCAAGAAAGGCCGGAGGAAAGTTGGGAAGCATTGTGGGATGGGAGGAGGCAACAGATGGGATGTTCTGCCGTATGGACGCCACCTTTTCCTTAAAAAAGTCAGCAAAGTCCTGAGGTGAGATGGAAGTAGAAGAGGAGGCAGCTGAGGGTGGTCTGAGTAGAGAGTCAAAGACAGAAAAGAGACGGCGTGGGTTAGACTTGTGTGTGTTGATTAGTGATGAAAAGTAGGTTTGTTTAGCCTGAGAGAGGGCAGAGTTGAAACAGGATAGCATAAATTTGTAGTGAAGGAAGTTCCTGCGTCTGTATGAGATTTCCTCCAGAGAGCATTCAGAGGAACGAGTGGAGAACGCAGCATGCGTGTGGTGGGAGTTTAGCCAGGGTCTGGTTTAGAAGGGCGAGGACGGCAGAGAGAAAGCAGGGCAGTGAAGATCAAAAGAGGAAGAGGCAGAGTTGTAGTTCCTACCGGTTGTCAGGGTTCTGAAGCAGAACTGAGAGAGGAGAGGAGGAGCGTAAAGTGGAATCAAGAGCTGGTAGGTTAATAGGAGCAGGTTTCTGCAAAAACGAGGGCGAGCTGAGATGGAGATGGAGAGAAGCGAAAGAGAGAAAATGAGATGAGTGTTGGTCAGAGAGAGGAAAAGGGGAGATGGAGAAGTCGGAGAGAGAGAAGTTTTTAGTGAAAACTAGGTCTAGGTAGTGTCCATCCTTTGGGTGCTGGCTTCAGTCCACTGTTGAGGCCAAAAAAGAGGTTAGAGAAAGAAAGCGGAAGCCCAAGGGAGAGAGGGGTCATCAATGTGGCAGTTGAAGTCCCAAGGAGAAGACAGGGGTGTCTGAGGAGAGAAAAGAAAGAGAGCCAGGATTCAAAGTGAGAGAGAAAGGCAGAAGGGGGATGAGTAGAGGAAGGTGGGCGATAGATGACCGCCACATGGACCAGGAGAGGAGAGAAGATCTGGACTGTGTGAACCTCAAAGGAGGGAAAAGCAAGAGAGGGGGGAGTAGAAACTGTTCGGTAGCGGCAGAGAGAGGAGAGCAGGAGCCCCACGCCTCCACCCCTGCCACCAGGGCGCGAGTGTGGGAGAAGGAAAGGCCACCATAGGAGAGGGCAGCTTCCAGAGCAGAGTCAGACTGAGTGAGCCAGGTCTCAGTTATGGCAAATAGGAGCAGGGAGTGAGAGAGAAAGAAGTCATGCACAGAGAGGAACTTGTTAGAAAGGGAGCGAGCATTCCAAAGGGCACAGGAGAAAGGGAGAGAGGAGGGAGGGTGGCATGGGATGGGTATGAGGTTGGAGGGGTTAACACCAGAAGGAGTAGAAGTTGCATGTGGGAGGCGAGGACGAGAGCAAGTAGAAATAAGGCAGGGACCAGGATTGGAGAGATATCCCCAGAAGCAAGGAGGAGAAGCATGGACAGAAATAGAATGTGTGAGGATGATTTCTAGGGGTGTGTTTTAGTGCAGGATGTATAGCTGTGTGGTGACAGAGGGTGCAGGTAAGAGAGGAGTTCATGTGAACTGAAGTGTGAAGTAAGGAGAGTTGACTTAAATCAAGTAAAAATAACACCTGTAAATCCTTCCTTAATTTAAAAGGATTCTTCAAGTGTCTTAAATGCAAATGTGCAAACTGAACCCACAAGAGGTTAAACAAGTCAGAGGTTTCTCTTCAACTCGCAATGAGAAGGATTTCACCATTAAGCATTTCATTAACTGTGATTCAGGCAATACAGTATATTTGATTCAATGTCCATGTGATAAACAATTTATAGGTAGGACAACTCACATGCATAAACTCAGATTTGCAAAACATATTACCAATATTCAGCAAGGGTTTACACAACATCGTCTTTCCAGACACTTTAAAGAGTACCACAATTAAAATCCAGTAGGAATTATATGTATGGGTATAGACCTTTTGGAGCACAATTGCAGAGGGGGAGATTTAGTAAACCAGATCTCTAAGTTAGAGACATAATGGATACATACATTAAAAACATTAGTGCTATTTGGACATAATGTCGAAATTGATCTGGGAGCTTTTCTCCAAGACTAAATGTGTCTCCTTACCCATCTCCAATATGGTTCTATACTGTATAACCCTCTTTTTCCATTATTATACTATACTGTATAGTTGCAATTATATAAAACCACTTAGTTTTCTACTTTACTAAATGCCTTTTACTATTGTAATGATACTGTATGTTGATTTCCCTTAGTTATAAACTATGGTATATTGAGGCGAATATGCAAAAAAAATCTGCTTTTTTTCCTTCGCTGGATGTCTTCAACATGTCAATGTTATATTGATTCATATATAAAAACAGAAAAAGAGAGAGAGCGCACGCCCCATAGCATAACACTGTATGTTTATTGTAAAAAGGAAGGGAAAGAGGGGGGGGGGGGGAAAGGAATCGCACTCACAAGATAAAAATGATAAAAAGGCAGTTTGTGAATATATATCACCACCATCCGGTTCTGTATTGCGGAATAGCAGCTCTGTGGACTCCTTCAGGACTGCCAGTAGAAGTCACCGCTCACCGGATACCAGGGGTGCCGTTTGCCGTCTATTTGCCATCCAGAAAACTCAGCTCTCCACTCCGAATGGCCGCCGTATAGTTCCCACGCTGGATTTGGCCTCGTGCGCGTGCGCAGCGTCGTCGTGACGTAATTGCGCTCTCAGAATCCCTGACGCGTTTCGTCACCACTGGGCGACTTTCTCAAAGGGCTTATAGTGTATGGGATGAAGTCTAAGGACTGGTTGGACTTTATTTATTCATTTATCCTTTCTTATGCACTTTTTGCACACTTTTTTATTTGTTATTTTTCATTTAATATGTTTGTGTTTCATTATATAGTTTAGTACATATTATTGTTATATGTTATTTGATATTGCATTTTTCACTCTTGTATATACTTATAGCACTATATACACTTTATTCTATATTATTAGTCACTATAGTCCACTTATAGATATCCAATCACAGTACTACTCTGGTGCTACACTTTTTGCTCATTGATTCATATATGTACATATTGTTCTCCCTATGTGTGCAGATTATAGAATGTTTTATGAAATTCATTTATTTTATTTTATTGTTTTTCAGTTTTGAATTTATTAAAATATCCAAGAATTTGTATTGTATATCACTCAAATATAGGTTGTAAACATACAGATATTTCTCCCTGTGCAGTACAAGCTCAATAGTGTTGTTATTAGTTGCAACATGCTGTATCTAAACTGATTGTATTCACAATCATCTTATTAACCAATCAAAGCATACACACAAGTATAAATATAAGTTATCTTTTCTACCTCTTTAACCCTGATGAAGTCTGATAAAGACAAAACGAGTAGGGTGCCTTGAGTATACCCATTTGTCCATTTTATATGTACTATTGTATGGTCTGACTTTACAATACAAGTTTAAAGGAATTTGTAGTGTCTGGAGTTGTTTCTTGCTTATTTTCAAACAAGACTCCTTGCACCTAATGATGGCAGCCCCTCCCTGGTATCGTGAGGTTATTTCCAACAGGGAGGAGGGACGAGGTGCTTCATGCTCGGCAGAACACCTTAGCTAGGCTGGTGCACCTGCCGCCTGACATGTTTGAGACATACTCACGTTAGCGAGTGGCAGAAAGTTCTACTGTGGGGAGGTGATCGCACTTGCTTCTCCAGGATTAGAAAGACACCAGTGAGAAATTGGACGACTTGGTGACAGAGCAGAGGCACTGACACGCCGAATACTATCGGCAGAGTGGACTAGTTGAGTAGTGAAGGTCTTAACACTAATGGGGATCTGGAGCATGCTACAACCGAGGCGATGACTAATTTCCTTTCCAGCTAAAAGCTACAGATACCAGCTTTACTTCCTTGCTTTGGGCTTTACTACAGAGACAATCAGAAGATACACTACCGACACACTTTATTAAAGTGTGGCCGGTACCGCAAGCCGGGAGATTTCCCGGCTTGCTAGTGGCCGCCCCTCGGCGTGCCGCGCGTCATAGACGCGCGGTCACGCGTCTTCGGGAGCCTGCGCCCCCTGCACGCGCGTCCAGGGCTCCCCGAGGGAGCCCTGGTGTCCCGCGATCGCGGGACGGCGGCAGGGGGTTCCGGGGGACCCGGCGGACCCGGCAGCGGTAGGGAGAGCGCCCCGATCGGAGGGCGCTCTTCCGCTGCTTCGGCGCGCGCCCGTCACTCTCGGGCGCGCGCCAGGCTACTGCTGCGGCCAAGAACGGGCAAATGCTCGAATAAACTTGGCCGCAGCAGTACAAGACCCATTTCTATACAGTTTTACACTTTTTATTGCTTGCAATATTGTAAGCTGTTACTAACTTTCTCTACATTACATTGTTTCAAGTTCAAGTGATATTGAAACTTTCTATTGCATACTTATACTTATCTCCATACCTGTTCAGGACACTGTATGATCTACTATCAGTCATTTGTCCATAAGGTTCCTTATATTTATGGACTTTGTCATGTTTTTGTGCCAAATGTTAAACTCTCACTCTCTCTGTATATATACACTGTATTGAAGCAGGGGGGTCTAAAGAGGTTAACCCCATTCATTTCAACTTTTGAGACCCCCTGCTTCTGTAGATACAGACCTCCATAGGAGTTTCCAGTATCCACTCTGTCTGGGCCTATGTGGGATGGTGAGGATCAGCTGGAGTCGCTACCAGCACCCCCCATGGAGGTCTGTATCTCTGGAAGCAGGGGCTTCCCATAGTTTAAATGAATGGGGTACACCTATGGAGAGCCCTGCTTCAATTATTTTAGAAAAATAATAATAATAAAACATTTGAGCTGCTCCGGGAGACACACAGGGAGAGATTACATTTCTCTGGAACACCTCTGCACAGCTATTACAGTCTATCTGGCCGGGGAAGATTAGCACTCCTTTAATCCATCCACCTTGCAAACTGTACTTTTTTTGGGGGTGCCGATTTCAGCCTGTTGATACGCGCCCACACTGGGAGTACATTTTAATACATCTGTATGTGTCATGTGTATGTGTATTTTGGCAGGACGGCCTCGCGGCGGGGTCAGTAAGACGCTAGACACGATGGGAAACGTTAAACTATAGTGGTTTATTAGCCACAACCACAATAAAGTACGGGTGCACTGTCCCTTTAAGAAACTACTTTCTAGAAATTAAAGCCTAGTCCCGTTAGGGAAACTAACTCACTTCTTGAGCCCTTACTAACAGGGTAGCCAGCTAATCTGGTTATGCCCAAAACATGCTACACAAAGGATAACCAATAAGTATAAGAATAAAGTGTTATCTGTTTTGCAGCTCCAGTAGCAAACAGGAACACGGTTCTGGGGAGCAGGCTATGTCCAGCTCGCAGCAATCTTTATCTTTATCCTGGGTTGGGGTCCCAGCTGGTCCTAGCAGCAAAGCTCCTTGCAGGACTGGGGGACCAGAGCAACAGCTACGGCTTCCTAGCCGGGAGAATTCTCTCCACCCTCACGTGGAAAAACAACCTCCCCTTGTGTGAGCAACTTCCTGCTTTTTAAAGCACTTGTTTCACTGATGAGTTCAGCCCCTGTTTAATCAGTCTTCAGCTGTGCTTTCTCTCTCTGAAGAGATTTACGCTTTGTGAACTGGCTGCAGCATCTCTCCATTCACTGTTCCAGCCTACTGAGGCAGTGACTCTGTCACATATCCCTCTCCCCAGTGAAACATTGTCCTGTGGAGCGGCCCGTGCACCATTCTCGTGAACCAGCATCTTTGTCGAAAATGTCTGACGTTGGCCCTTCCCTCCCCCCTTTTTTTTTTCTTGCCTTCCAATTTAGGCATTTTCTTTTTGGGGTAATTACCAGGCCATCTACGCCTGAAGACTGGTACCTCACTATGGGCTCTATGCAGTAAGCGCCGAAAAAGTGCAATCGCCAAGGGTACCTTATCGGCATGATTCTGCCGATTTTCCCTCTCCGTATGCAATAAGTGCCGAATCTCTTCCGAATCAAGCCGAAAACATTTGCTCCCACTCTGCCGATGATTTGCCGATCACACACAGGTGTCGGTGTGCATGGCGAGGTGGTGTTAGGTTCCTCAATTAAACTTCTTGCTGAATCTGCCAAAGCAAGCATGTTTTGGATTGAGCGGCCCATTTAAATGCAGCGCGTATTTTTTTTAATTCTCTCTGTTGTTGGGAGAGAGAGAGACACACAGAGCTGGGCGATTTACATATTTCATATTGACTGAGACAGTTGTGGTGTATTGTGAGAGGTTTGTCTTGTGTTGTTTTGTTTACATCTTTGTCTTGTTTTCACTTTGTAAGTGTTCAGTGCGATTGTCTTTAAATTTCTTTTCTGTTCTTTGTGAGTGCTAGAGGTATGGCCGAAAGGCATGGGAAGAGTGATGCTAGTGTGAGTGGTACTGGTAGTCGTGTGAGTACACGTCTGAGTGAACGTAGGATTCGGGGAGTGCTGTGGCTGCGAGTTCGAGTGGTGTTGCTGGGAGTGCGAGTGCTGCTGGTGGCGCTGGTGCTGGTGGGATGTCTGCTGCTGGTGCGTCTGGTGGTGGGGTGGTTGCTGGTGGCCCGCTTTTGGAGTCTCTTCCATTGGAAGGAGAGTCCAGTCAGCAGCAGCCAAGCTCTGGGACTGCACGTATTCGGAACAAACGTCTTGAGCGGCCACGTAATCCTCGGTTCAATGAAGAGAAAAACAGAGTTCTTGTCACAGGGATTCTGGAGCACTATGACTGTCTGTATGGGCATTTACTAGGTAAGTCTATCTTTGCATTGATTCTTCAAAGACATTTGAGAGATGAAAGGTCATGTGAGATGTCTTAATATCAAAATATTATTCTATAATATCTATCAATTAAACTTAATTGTTACACACATATTACTTCATGCTTTAGAACGACCATAAGACTCAGTCTAAAATTTTTGGCAAAATTCATACAATATTCATGCAAGCTTCCTTACATTTGTATGTTTACACGTAAATGCTCATGTGGTACACATATTACACCTAAACCAGCATATTTGGTATCTCTTGGAACAGGTAGCCGTTTAGGAAACTGCTCGTTTTTATAATAATAATTAACGTCATATATTTTGTATGTATTTCAAGGGCGGACAAGTTCAGCATCAAAAAAAGAAATGTGGGATCAAATAACCTTGGCTGTGTCTGCGTGTGGGAATCATGTCAGGGACCGGTCGAATTGTAGGAACAAATTCGATGATATCAGGGCAAACTTAAAGAAAAAAATACAAGCACAACGGATGCATGCTTCTGGCACTGGAGGTGGGCCGCCAGCACAAGCTCTAATCTTAATACCATTGGAGGAGCAGATGCGGGAAAAATTTCTTCCTGTAGTCGTGGAGGGTTTGCCCGGTGACAGAGATATCGGAATTTATTCTGCTCCATTTCCACCAGGTGACAAATGTGTCGTAGGTTTCAGTTCTTATCTATATTTCCGCTGCAACTTATACTTTCTTCCCAATATAAGCATACCTACATATATATCTGTATATATGTCTCTCTCTCTATCTATATATCTATCTATCTATATTTATTTATATCTAGTAGTCCTACAAAAAGTAAAAATTAATATATATGGTGGCAAAAGGTGGCACTGAGTGCTGATTTGCATGTCATTTCCCAGAATCCCTTGCTGCAGTGGAAGCGCTGTATGCTGGGCGATAATGGGGAAAGACAGGGTTGCAGACCTGTCTAAGACATGCAAATGAGCATACAGTAATATTGACAGTGGCTATA